>QFEL01003753.1:0-19179 GCA_003316195.1 Neoboletus brunneissimus
AAGCCTTCGCACTGTGAGATGGACCCCATCGCCAGAGGGATGAGATATATCTATTGCTTGTTGCGCCTAATAGGAAATAAGCCATCAGGGCATGGCACACAACCAGAACAAGACACACTGAGCCGGCCTGCATTGGATCTGTAGAGACTTGTCCGCTACGCGAAACGTTTTTATTCGGATCGGTAGGGTTAGCAGCCTTTGGAGGCGACTTGTGCTGTAACGTCAAATGAGTCTCTGTTGCACACAAACTCGAGGAACTATGAACCTTTGATTTTCCATCATATTTTGCGACCGTCCGCTGAGAGGATATGTTAGACGCACCGGATTCAATCGTCCTTCAAGACAGAGCACTCACCCGCTTACGTTTGCCTGCAGCCATCCACGACGGACCCTGATCGGTGACGTCTGCTCTCGGTGGCGACTGGGAAGGGGATTGATGGTCTGCAGGCTGGCGCGACTTCCCGGGAATACGATTGGGCTTCTGCAAAGCTGGGTCCTTGTTACTCTCCTTGATCCTCGTCTGTATCAACCTCTTGAAGATCGGAATGCCCCCAGATGACTTGGAAGCATGCCCCCGAAGCGGCTCCGGAGGGTAGGTTATGTCATTCTCGTGAGGATGGGAAGAGGATCCTGGGGTAGGTGGCTACAGCAGATTCAGCAAAGGAAAGAGGATGTAGTGGTGACAAACCTCGTCATAGTCGAACTGGGGAGCGGACGGGCCAGATGGTACCTCAACCTGTATAATTGTGAGAACTTGCTTCGAGGGGGGAAAGAACTAACGAATACCTCGAGCGGATCACCGTCACCATCCTCGCTCTGTGTCTTGGACTCGGTTGCACCCGATTTCCCGGGTTCCTCCTAGTGTGTGTACACAATGAGGGTGTCAGTGCAACTGGTTTTGGGGACGGAACGGCGAACTCCTACAGGATTAGAGTCACCACCCACGGCCGCAAGCTCCCCGTCCAGTCGTTCTTCGTTGCGAATAGATGTCTAACGGAGTACCTCAGTGCGGGGAATGGAATAGGATCTCTCCGATATGTCGACTTGTAAACAGACAGATGCTTACATCGAAAGGACCATACGAGTCCGGGAGAACATGGGCGAGGTCACGCACAGTGATTTTTCCATTGCGCTGTCCAGTTGCTAGATAGCTACCATCCGGGGAGAGGGCAACTGACCATAACCCACTCCTGTCCTCGATGGCAGGCTCAATCTGGGCGAGAGTCGATGTGTCCAGGAATAAGATGGAATCCGATGCGTAGGTAGCAATGAATTTCCCGCTGCTGGCTAGAGCGAAAGAAGTGACGACGTCAAGAGTCGGATATGATTCAGCGAGCTGGGACCCCGTCGACACGGCAAAACACTTGATTTTCTTGTCGTTCGATGCCGCAAAAATCTGCTGACCGTCGTTGGACCATGCAAGTGGAGTGATTGCCCATCTTGAGGGTGTGACAGTGGTGATAGTGGTGAGTTCGTCACCGTTCCGACTGTCGAAAACGCGGATCGAGCCTTCGTAGCAGGCAGTGGCGATGTGCTCGCCATTTGGAGAGAACTTGATTCCAGTCACATAATCAGGATGTCGGAATGGACCAACAAGTCTCTCTCCTGTCGTTATGCTCCAAACACTCGCTTGGGTGTCGGTCCTTCCAGTCCCGGTCGCAAGTCGAGTCGAATCTGGGGAGACGTCAACTGCAGTCACCTGGTTTCCGCCCTCCAAGTCAATGACCTTTGCGTGGAGCTCCGCGTCCCAAACGTTTGCGCCATCTTCGGCCCCACACACTATCCACTTGTCATCCTTTGAAACAGAAATGGCATTCATATTCATCCCCGTCTGGTTTCCGACCTCTTGACCATTGGCAAGTTGCCATCGTCGAATTCCGTCGCCACACCCGCCCAAGAGATGTTTTCCGTCAGGGTGGAATGCAATTGCGTAGACAGAGCCAGCGTAACCGACGTCAAGTACTATTGTCGGGTCTTGTTGAATTGTCAAGCACATTTAACACAATCACCCCTCGGAGGTGCTACGCACCGGTCTTTGTCTGCGACATCCTCACTGAAGGCACACAGTCGTTGACTTTGAAGAGTGAAAGAACGAGGTGTTTCGGTCTACTCGCGAGTCGCCCATAAACACGTTTCCTTGTTCTCGATATGGGTTGCAGGCGCCTCGTGTCTTTGGTGCCTATTCTAACTCGGATCCCTGCTGGTTGACCTGGTTGCGACGAGTCGCCGACGACTAGGCAGGCAGCCAACTTATCGGTAAAACCACCCCTCGTTGCCAAGGCTAGTCAATCTTACCCTAGACCAGCGAGTACTCGCCATACCTGAGGCATGATGATACCTCGGCTACAGGACTCGTTTCTTGACGAGTCTACAATCCGCGTTAGACCCCCTCGTGACATACCGCATACAAAGTACGTATATTCCAGAATGATCTCCAACAGGGAGCGTGCGGTATTCACCACGCGAATCCGAACTGTGTCACATTCGCATCCATACGTATTGACATTCCTAGAACAACTCGCACCTGTACAACGTACGTATGTGTCCGTCCATCCTCGAGTGGATGCGCTCATACACACACGTCGTTGGCTCTTGGGATACCTCCACGGACTATAACACCCCAGCGTTCGAGGATTAGCTGCAGTACCGTCCCTCGAACAACCATGGTGGACAGGTAGATCGGGAATCATACCAGATATGTGTGCTCGCCGTGGAGCAGTTGGAAACAAGCAAAGTCGCATTTCCGAGCAATGAATAAGGCCACGAACTTTCAACTTGGCATGAGCATACCTAACTCGGCCGTGGCGAGGGCGGTCTGTACCACATTCATTCTCGTGCTCGCGGTCCGTCACACATCACCACCAGTCCCTTTCTATAGTCTTTGCATTTTACCTCTGCCCTGGATCTGACATACGTATTCTACTAAGCGTGTGTTATCCTCGCTGCTCACACATATCCAACACCCCAGCCGAGTCTCCAGTCCAGCCCCCCGCAAAACAAACATGGCTCGCTGGGACATTCATCACGGGAGCGGGAACCGTCATGACCCGTTTCTGGCTCTACTATTATATGCCCTGGGACTGACTGAAATGCGAGAATCTGAATTGTAGACGAAACATTTTCCTCAATGCCTGTATCCAGCTGGTGTTTAGAACCCTCTTCCTTGGGTCCAACTTGCATTTCACGCGATTGGCGTTTGTTGATTATTGTGGCTCCCCCGGAGGTAGGGGCATGTATGGGGGACAAGGTTTTCAATTAATGTGGATGAGATCGGGAACGTATCCTGCATATGCCCTTATGGGCGTCGGGCCCCCTTGGTGTGCTGACATTGATTATCTAAAGAGATTCCGGGGTTCTCTCGTAGCGCATCGTCCTCGCCATCACAAGTCTGGCCACGCACGGATATGGCATGTTAGAATGGAAAAAAAATGTCCCGCTTGGTGTTCTCGTCGAATCTCATCGACCACACCGCTGTTGATCGCACCCCTGATCGAAAGCGGGACGGGTCAACGGGGTAGTGTCGTCTGTAGTGTCGTCGACCATGACTCTCAAAGGAAGTCAATCGCAGGCTCTGGCAGGAGGCGGATATGATCGTATTCAGAGACACGGATAGCGTGAAATGACGTTGTGCGAATTGTAGGTCATGGGAGGCATGCCTGATCCTGGCGTACGAATGTAGTAGGGCGTACGAATGTAGTAGCATGCTGCTTCATAGAGCCTACGTTGAGAGCAATACTCATAGCATGAGCCGACACGAATTCGTTAAGTACTCACGTTTCAGAATGGTATCTACATGCATTGTATCGACTTAGCTGGATGAATGGGTCCCATCTCCAGTACCTGACCCACAACACATCCATGATGGAAATGCGATCGAAAGGATAGCCTTGCCTGATTGTCGCTGTTATAATCTGGCGTAAGTCCAATAACATAAACTTAAGGAAACCATTCGCACTGTGAGATGGACCCCCTCGCCGGAAGGATGAGATATATCTATCGCTTGTTGCGCCTAATAGGAGATGAGCTGTCATGGCATGGTGCATAATAACCAGAACAAGACGTACTGTGCTGACTTGCTTTGGATCTCCAGAGCCTTGTCCGCTACGCGAAGCGTTTTTGTCTGGATTGCTGGGGTCAGCAGTATTGGTAGGCGGTTTAGGCTGTAACGTCTAATGAGACCCTGCAACAAACCCGAAGAACAACGAACCTTTCGTTTCCCAACAGATTTCGCGACCGTTCGCTAAAATGATATGTTAAAATGCACCGCATACAATCGTCTTTTAAGAACGAGCACTCACCGGCTTACGTTTAGCTGCGGCCATCCACGAAGTCCCTTGATTTGTCGCGTCCACTCTCGGTAGCGACGGGGAAGAAGGCCGACGATGGGTAGGCTGACGCGACTTCCCGGGAACTCGATTGGGCTCATGCAAAGCTGGGTCCTTGTTACTCTTCTTGATCCTCGGCTGTATCAACCTCTTGAGGATCGGAATGCCCCCAGATGACTTGGAAGCAGGCCCCCGAAGCGGCTCCGGAGGGTAGGTTATGTCGTCCTTGCAGGGATGGGAAGAGGATCCTGGGGTAGGTGGCTACAGCGGGTTCAGCACGGAGGAAAGAGAATGTAGTAGTAACAGACCTCGTCATAGTCGAACTGAGGAGCAGACGGACCGGTTGGCACCTCAACCTGTATAATTGTGAGAACTTGCTTCGAAGGGGGAATGAACCAACAAATACTTCGAGCGGATCACCATCCCCATCCCCACTGTGTGTCTCGGACTTGGTTGGGTTCGGTTCCCCAGGTTCTTCCTGGTGTATATGCACGACGAGGATTTAGCGCTGCTCATTCTGGCGATGGAACGGCAGACTCGTACCGGATTAAAGTCATCACCCAAGATCGCAGGCTGCTCGTCTGGTCCTCTTTTATCACGAGTAGATATCTAATGTAACGTGCGAGAAGTAGAATGTGGCTTATCGTGCATGGCAGTGAACGGAAAAATGCTTACATGGAAAGGTCCATATGAGTCCGGGAGAATAAGACTGAGGTCACGCACGATAATTTTCCCGTCACGTCCTCCAGTCGCCAGATAACTACCATCTGGGGAGACGGCGATCGAGCGTGTCGCTTTGCTGCCCTCAATGGGAGGGTCAATCGGAGTGAGAGTCGATGTGTCCAGAAACAAGATGGAACTCTCTGTGAAGGTAGTAATGAATTTACCGTTGCCGGCTAGAGCGATAGAGTAGACAGTAGTGTCATTGAAAAACTGGAATTTGGCAAGATGGGACCCCGTCAAGGCATCAAAACCATTGATTTTGTTGTCTTGTGATGCCGCAAAGATTTGCTGACCGTCGTAGGACCACGCAAGTGGAGTGATTGCCCATCCTGTAGTTGTGACAGTGTTGATGGTGGTGAGTTCGTCACCGTTCCGACTGTCGAAGATGCGGATCGAGCCTTCGTAGCAGGTAGTTGCGATGCGCTTGCCATTCGGAGAGAACTTGATTCCATTGACAGAAGTGACGTGTTTGAGTGGGCCAACGAGCCGCTTCCCTGTCGTTGTGTTCCAAATGCTTGCCTTGTCGTCACCCACTCTAGTCCCGGTGGCGAACCTGTTTGAATCAGGGGAGACATCGACTGTAGTCACCCTGTTTCCATCCTCCACATTGACGACCTTTGCGTGGAGCTCTGCGTCCCACACGCTTGCGCCATCCTCAGTCCCACACACTACCCACTTGCCATCTTTTGACACAGCGATGGCACACATGTCCATTCCCGTTTGCTTTCCAACCTCTTCACCGTCAGCAAGTCGCCATCGTCGAATTCCATCACCACTCCCGCCCAAGAGATGTTTTCCGTCAGGGTGGAACGTGACCGTGTATACAGTGGTAGAGTCACCGGCGTCAAGAACTATTGTCGAGTCTTGTCGAATTATCAGCATATTCAACACGATCACCCCTCGGAGCTGCTACGCACCGGCCTTTACGGTCGACGACATCCTCACTGGTGGCACACAGTCGTTGGCTTCGAAGAGTGTCTTGGTTTACTCGGGTTGTCCATAAACACGTTCCCTTAATTCTCGATATGGGTCGCAAACGCCCTGTGCCTCGTGTCTTTGGCGCTTATTCTTACTCAGACCCAGCTAGCTGGCCTCGTTACGACGACCAGGCAGACGGTCAACTTATCAGTGAAACCATTGAGGGCGGTCAACCCTACTGGGGACCTGCGACTGCTCGTTTCACATCCGCCCCGGAACCACTTGCGACATACCGCGCACAAAACGCGCGCATTCTGGGGCGCTGCTGAACACGGTATGCTCATACTTCAAGAGCATGTTCACAAGATATGACACGAGTGTATGCGCCGCCCAAATTCGAACCACCTCACACCCACATTCACATTGCACAGTCTCCTCGTTCTTGTGTTCGCTGCTCTAGCCGTCGGACAGGTAGGCCTCGCACGTATGTGTCTCTCTGGGGCCCGCGCTGGCGGACATTGACGCGACGTGTAACCAGTACTGTACCGTTGCATCCTTTTGCAGATTCGACGCTGATGATCTGGCCAGATATGAATACTCCCAACAGCAGCTGATGGATTCCCGCTTGCTAGCACTACAGCACCGTCCAAGCAGTATCAACGGCTTCAACGCCCGGCCATTTCGTGCTCTCGATCAAGATGCCTATTACAGTAGTCGACATGACAGACGGCGATGGCTATTCAAAGTCCTCGCATTGACTCTTCCCGGTTTTCACTAACTCTTTTCAAAAACGTCTTTGAGCATCTCCGTGAACTACGACGTCTCAACGTTAACGAACAAAACAGCATCCCCGAGCGATGGGTGAAGTCACGAGAGATCAAGTTGGTATGAGTATATGATTGGTCTGCGTTCCGTGGATGGCCATACTATGGGTGGTCATGTAATGACGCCGAAGACGATCGAATCAGGGCAGGTCGCCTTGTCGCCAAATACCACTCTTCGGACTCTACGTGAAGGGTCGACCAGGTCATTGCATCTGTAACAACTAGATCATGCTGGGTCACCGGGTGGGTGGGCAATTTGGTTTGGCCCGCCGGTCTAGCTCAAACGCTCATTGTGGAACACGTCATGCAGCTCGCATCTTGTGGTGAGTTCGTCCTTATCCACCTTGGACTTTTCTAACCTCAAACATCACGTCCACCCGTTCGGGCCGTCCCGCACGATCCAGGCACCTTACCATCATGATCGTCCCACATCAACATCAGTTGTCCCATCAATTCGACCTTTCCCTCCTTTTGCATCTCCCTCGCTATCGATACTTCTCATCGTCATCCAATTGCCGCCCTGCCGACCCATCATGGTCTAACCACTGTGTGACTTGATTTCGGCCACGTCGCTGGGTGACGTTCTTCCGGAAGTAAAACATCTGATGAACTTTTTTTCATTCAGCGAAAGGCCCCGGCTGCTTGACCGTGTCGTCTCGCAGAGTACCTTTCATCATTTTTGATCGGGCATGGTGAAGTATCTTAAGGTGAGAAGATCGCCTCGCCATCGGGTTATCCGAACTTGGGCAGAGACCCCGAGGGGCGTTTGGCTTCAACAGCTTGATCGTCACTTTGTCGTCCTGAGCGCACTCGAGAAAGTGATATGCGACGGTCAACACGCATGCCTGTACGGCGAGGCGGATATTTACAGAGCCCATTGTACGTTAGTGTCTCCACTGTAATGATGCAATTGTGTTCACTTCGCAGATAGACGTCGAGAATTGAGGAACGGGAATACCTCGTGTAACATGGACAAGCTGCAAAGTCGATATTTTCAGGGGCTGAAATGCACCCCTGTGGCCCTGTCGTATCTTGACTCTAGAGCAAGCACATTTGGTTATTGAATCTGATATCAGAAATATAATATAGAGTAATAATTCAGCTACATGTCATACACTAACGCCTTGACAAAATATTGTGTTGCTGTCGAGTTATAAACAATTTCGTAGTGTGGAATACTTTTTTGAGCCACCCTAAGCGTAAGCGCACCGTAAGACGGACCCCCTCGACGGACGGATTGTCCACTTGTTGTGCCTAACAAGAAATGACTGTCACGATATGGTACATAATAATCAGAAAACGACACACTAGGCTTGCTTCCCTTGTATCTTCAGAACCTTGTCCGCTGTGAGAAGCATTCTTGTTCGGATCACCGTGGTCTGTAGCATTGGTTAGCAGTTTAGGCTGCAACGTCCAATGAGCCCCTGCATGCAAACTCGAGGAAGAACAACGAACCTTTCGTTTTGCAACGGATTTAGCGACCGTTCGCTAAGATTGTGTGTTAAACGCGCCGCACCCGGTCATCTATCATGAAAGAGCACTCACTCGCTTAGGTCGACTTGCAGTCATCCGCGAAGGACCCTCATTTGTGACGTCCACTCTGGTTGGCGGCGGGGAGGGTGATCGACGGTTACCAGACTGACGCAACATTCTGGGAACTCGATCGCGCTCGTGTGAAGGCTCGTCCTTGATGTTCTTCCTGGCCCTCGTTCGTAACAATCTTTTGAACCTCGGAACTCCCTGAGGCGACTTGACAGTATGAACATTTTCCCCCAGAAGTGGTTCTTGAGGGTAGGTTGTATCGTCTTCGCTGGAATGGACCGATGACGCAGGAGAAGGTGGCTACAGCAGTGTCAATACAGAGGGTAAATGATAACGTAGCGATCACGAACCTCATCAAAGTCGAACTGAAGCGTAAGCGGGCCGGATGGCACCTCGACCTGTGCAATCGTGAGAAGCTGCTTTGACGGGAGAAAGAGTGAACGGATACCTCGAGATCGTCATCTCCGCTGTGTGTCTCGGACCCGGTTGGACTTGGTTGCTCCTGGTGTCAGTACACGACAAGGGTGTCAGCGCAACTCGTTCTGGTGATGGGACGGCGAACTCCTACCGGATTGGAGTCACCGCCCGAGGCCGGCCGCTCCTCTGGTTGTGCTTCGTCGCACGTAGACGTCTAACATGGCACGTCAACGTTATTGTGCTTGTCCCATATGGCAACATCATGAATGCAAAGATGCTCACATGGAAAGGGCCGTACGAGTCCGGTAGAATACAGCCGAGATCATGCACGGCGATTTTCCCATCACCCCGTCCAGTCGCAAGATATCTAGAATCCGGGGAGATGGCGATTGACCATATCCCTTCGCTGCCCTTGATAACAAGGTCACTCTGGGCGGGGATCGATGTGTCCAGGAACGTGATAGAATCTGATGTGTAGGCAGCGATGAATTTTCCATTCGCTGCTAGAGCGATAGATTCAACCTTGCTGCTGCATTGAATCGGCCACTCGGCGAGCTGGGATCCGGTGGACACAGCAAACGACTTGATTTTGTTCTCGTGTGAGACCGCAAAAATGTGCTGACCGTCATTGGACCATGCAAGCGGTGTGATTACGTACAACGATGGTGTGACGGCTCTGATGGTGCGGATGAGCTCATCACCGCTGCGACTGTCGACGACGCGGATCGAGCCACGAGAACAGGAGGTAACGATGCGCTCGCTGTCTGGGGAGAACTTGATGCCGTTCACATCGCCGTCGTGTGTGAGTGGGCCAACGAGTCTCTTCCCGCTCGTTATGCACCAGATGCTCACTTTGTTGTCGCCAGATCCAGTTCCGGTGGCAAACCTAGTCGAATCGTGGCAGACGTCGACGGCGTACACCGACTTTTTACTCTCCACGGTGATGGCTTCTTCATGCATCTCCGCGTCCCATACGCTTGCGCCAACCGCAGTCCCACAGACTATCCATTTCTGGTCCTCTGACACGGAAATGGCGTACAAGTTTATTCCCGTTTGTTTTCCCGCATCTTGACCATCCTTGAGTCGCCATCGTTGCATCCCATTGGTACTCCCGCCAAAAACGTGTTCCCCATCCGGGTGGAATGCGACTACCTGCACCGCACGAGAGTCACCGGTGCCAAGCACTGTAGTTGGATCTTACTGAATTGTCAGCGTTCAGCCCAATCACTCGGCGCTGCTGCGTACCTGTCTTTGTCGACGACATTCTCGTCGAGAGGTGCACAGTTACCGACTTTAAAGAGTGAAGGAAAATGGCGTTGCGGTTTACTCGTGGTGCGCAAAGTTCCCTTATAAACACGTTTCTTCATGCTCAATGTGGGTTTGTTCACGCCAGCACCTCATGTCTTCTTTGATCCCAATAATATGGCCTCGTTGCGACGATCAGGCAAGCGGGGACAGCGGGGGAACCTGCCTCATTGCCAAGAATAGTCCTACCCGGAAATTTGCGAGCGCTCGTCGTATCTTGGCCGCAGAGCTCGGTTCACGACCAGTGCACAACCCGTATCGGACCAACTTACGACATGCCGCACGTAAAACGCGTGTGCATTTCAGGACGCTTCTGAACAGGTAGTGCCCACAAGCAAGGAGAATGTTTGTGGAGACGAATGTATGCACTACCCAAGCTTGAACTACGTCACCCTCACATTCATGTCGTACAGGCAGACGACGCACGCACGCACATGTCTCTCCTGGGCTCAAATGGTGGCACTTATGCTCATGCCTCGTCGACGCCAGCAATACCTGTGGGTACCAAACGACAAGTTCCCGGGTTCGCTACGGCTAGACTGTGTCACAGGCACCCAGAAAACCACTTAATACCAGAGATTGTGCTCAAGTACCCACAGAGATTTTGGCGGCCGAGGTCACTGTCATCGCGTGCACGTCGTATTCTCGTACTTTACCTTGCAGGGCAGTTTAGAAGCGTCGTATTTCGATATTCCGACGAGCGGGCGATATCGACAATTTGGTCCACGAACTTTCGCTACCTCAGCCTCCTCCTATACTGACGTCAAAGGCTGGTCCGAGCTGGCGGACGTTGACGCGATGTGTAACCAGTACGCTCTATTCTTCATAACGACTGATACTGACGATTTGGCCAGATATGAATACTCCCTGCAACCATTGATGCACTTTCTCTTGCTCCCATCTTGGCAGCCATTCTATATCCTGCAAGTGGCAGAAACGGCTTCCACGGCCAGCGATTTCGCGCTCTCGATCAACACATCTCTCAGAGCAGTCAATGTGGCCAACGGCAACGGCTGTTCAGGGTACTCGCTGTGACTCTGGCCGGTCTTCACCAACCTTTTTGGAAAACCGTCTTGGGATATCCTTGCAAACTACGATACCTCGACATTGGAGGATTGGTTGTAGTACCCTCCCCTGTCCTTCCGGCAACCACAGTGGAACACCACGAGATGGATGTCCCCCCCCCGGAGGAGTTGGAGATAGGTAAAATCCCGTTTCGAGATATGGATTGGGTCAAAAAAGATCCAGATTTGTACACCTTCGGTCCATATGACTGTGGCTACTCTGAAAGCGTTGATTTGATGACACCGAAGACAATCGAAACAGGACGGATCATTTTTGTGGCACCATCTCTTAAACTCCCAGTGTCATTCTTCGGATCACGTCGGACTCACCCGTGAAGGGTCACCAAGCCGTCGCATCTGTGGAGGACGGCTACATCCTGTTGGACCACCGGCCCGGCGGGCAGTTCAGTTCGACCAGCCGATTCAAGGTATCGTTGATGACTCGGTGTCAATTTTCAAAGTTACTCAACCTCCCTCACCTAAAATGAAACCAAGAGCGGGCAGGAATGGCGGAAGGGTTGGTTGCGGAAGTGACTTGGGCATTCTGAGAGTAGCCGACTCCATTAACGATTCAACCTGTCCTCATGCGTACGACTTACAGAGTCACCTCCACCACCCAGGTCCCTTTGTATTTTCCTTGCATCTTCTCCCGATCTGTCCTGGGTATGAAATCTTATACTAGGGATGAGCTATCCTGCCCTCCTCCCACTATGTCTACGATTAATTCGCTTGACCGAAATGAAGCCCCGCCCTTGTCGGGTCTATACGGCGTCCATTTGTCTAGCAAAGCGCTACGCGCAGGCGGGTGATACTACAAAGATGCCACGATCGGCGTTCCAATCACTGGGTTGGTCTCGTCAATCACACTGGCATCGCTGGTCGATCGTGCCCCTGATCGAAAACGAGGAGGATCCACGACTAATGTGTCGTCGGTGATCGATCGATCGGCGGATGTGATCGTAAATGAGGATATGGAGGACGTGAAGATATCCCGAGTCAAGGCTCGAGTCGTAGAGTGTCATACGTGGGTGGATGCGTATGCAATGCCTCGTTTATCGGTGTTTATCGATATTATCTTTCCCTGAGCGTCTGCATGCGACAGTGTTCTCTTTGCTTGTTTTCTCTTTTTTTCCCATTTGTTACTCTTCCACAACGCTACGGCGCGTCGATGCCTGCATCGCATCTACCTTTGATCTCAATACGCCTCCAAGAAACCGAACCGGACGTGCGACGTGCGACGCTCCTCATTGCTGCTGTATTGACCCATCGTGGTCCAACTGCTGTGACTTGATTCTAGCCAGTGAGAGTGGTCCGTGTCACAAGCGGGACCCCTAGCTGCTCGAACCCGTGTTGCCTCGCAATGTAATTCCTGTCCTTTTTGAAGGGGGGAAGAACGCGGAAAAAGTCCAATCATAGAATAACTTATACTACTAATAGTGCTCCAAGGAAACACGAACTCGTACACGTACTCACAATTCAGTAATATAGTATCTGCATGTATCACATCAAATTAGATGATACATCGATCAGTGCATCCCATCTTCAATATCCGGGCCTGGGCCACAACACATCCACGCGGAAAACCTGCTCGAACGAGTAGCCTTCCCTGGTTCTTGCTGATGTGATCCACTGTGAGTCTTACGGTATAAGTTTAAGGAAAGTCCGCGCACCCTCAGCCCCCCAGCAGAGGGTTGAGATGGATTGGTAGTTTGTTGTGCCTAATAGGATATGTCATATGAGATGTCATGACGTGGTACATCATCACCAGGAAAAGACGGACCGGGCATACTTCCTTTGGAATTGCAAAGACTCGGACTTGTCCATCGTAGGAAGTATTTTTGCACGGCTTGGCAGGAAATTTGCCCTGTAACGTGTGATGAGTGATGCGAATGATTGCAGGGGAAGGGGGGAACAAACCGGCAGGAGTTTTGAGTTCACGATCTCTCGCTAGGATGGTATGTTAGACACCGTGCCACATCCGTGCATCCATCAATGAAGGAACGCTCACTGGCCTACGTTTACCACCCATATGTTCTCGTACAGCAACAAGTACAAACAGCTGGCAATTGCTGGCGAGCCACCGGCCAGTGACGTGGTTGAACTAGGAGCTTGTCGTCGGCTTCGAAAAGAGTGGAAGGAAAAGGTGTGTTGGGTATACCTGTGCGGCGCAAAGTCTCACAACCACGTTTCCTTATGCTCAATATGGTTCTGGGCACGCAGGTGCCTCGTGTCATCGGCGATTATCTTTACCCGGGTCGCAACGAGGTCGCCTCGTTGCGACGACCACTCGGGCAGTCAAACATCGACGAGACCTTGTCTCATGCCCAAGGGGTAGCTCTAGTCTCCCAAACCAGACTAAAAGCCTTAAGATCAGCAGGCGATCGTTCGATCATGCGGAGAAGGCGGTCCTACCCGGGCCGGACCCAGAGACTCGCGAGTTCCTCGTCATGTCTTGGCTACAGGACTTGGTTCGCGACAGGCGTACGATCCGCATTAATCCCACTCGAGCACGACATGCCGCCACGCACGAAACACGTGGATTCCAGGACGTTCAACAACGGACGTTCGTGCTGCGAAAGAATGTCCACGAGAGGGTAGATCAATGTATGCCACTCGAACTCGAACCACGCCAGATTCATTTTCATATGAGAACAGCTCGCGTTTGCTGCGCTGGACGTCGGACGGGTGGACGTTGCGGGTGTGCGTACGTGTCTTTCGGGGTCGACTGGTCACTTTGTTTGCATCATACCTCATTGAGGCCAGTAATGCCTTTAGATCCCTAATGTCTTCACCACGCACACATTATTCCGCACGCATCTGCATGGAAGCCGCAGAAATCCCAGCGATTTCGCACAAATACTGTGTTGAATTGTTGACCGCGGATTTACCAATGCGGTATGCAGGCCGATATGATAAAGTGCTGTTCGCGTTCTCATACTTGCTTTCCGGTGAGAGGCATGGGCGACAGATTGTCGATATTTTAGGTCGAGCGTAGACATATGGCATATTAGTAGGCTAAAATTAAAGGTGCCGCGATCGGTGTTCTTGTGAGATCGATCTCGTCGATCACACCGCTGTTTGACTCTCTTGATCGAAAGAGCGATGGATTGGCAGGCCAGTACTCACATCCTCAGTTCTCTGTATCGACCATCGAAATGGGTCAGTTGAAGATCCCAAGCAAATGCGATTGTAGACGCGACTCCGAAGGGCGTGAGGTGTCATAGTATGTAGTGGGGAACGGATAGTACTGTGTGCTCGACTATCTACTAGCGAGTCCAAAGCGAGTCCCTGTTCACGACGAACAATCACGAGGGCTCATGCACAGTAGTACTTGGATTCGGGATGAATACGAAAAACGCTCAAGGGGAAGAGACGCGGGATCTTAACGGACAATCTCGCTTCCGTCGACGTTCTTTAGGTCTGCGAATGCTCGAATCAGTTAGACACTGTCCTAGAATCCCAACGGCCACGTGGGTATACACTTTCTCCGACACCGTCAGGTGAAAATCCCAGCATGCTCAATCCTGAACGGGCCTATCAGGACTTATAGCAATAGTGGAGCTGGGAAACGACGCAGACTCACGATTCAGCATGCTACCTACATGTGGTGGGTCGAATCACGCGGATCCGTGGGCCCCATCTCCAGCACCTGAGCCACAACACATCCATCCGGGTAACGCAATCGAAAGGATAGCCTTGCCTGATTGTCGCTGTTATAATCCGGTGTGAGTGCCACAACATAAACGCGAGGAAACCATTCGCACCGTGAGATGGACCCCCTCGCCGGAGGGATGAGATATATCTATCGCTTGTTGTGCCTAATAGGAAATGAGCTACCGTGATATGGCACAAAATCAGCAAAAAGAGACGGACCGGGCCTGTCTGCGTTAAATCACTAGTACCTTGTCCGCTACGAGAAGTGTTTTTGTGGGGATCGGCGGTGTGAACAACTTTGGCAGGCGACTTGGTCTGCATCGTCTAATGAGCCCCGGCATACAAACTCGAGAAATAAGGAACCTTTGATTGTTTATCATATTTAGCGACCGTTCGCTAAGATGATATATTAAACGTGCTGCACCCGGTCGTGTATAAAGATGAGCACTCACCCGCTTTCGTCTGCCTGCAGCCATCCACGAAGGACCCTCATCTGCGATGTTCGCTCTTGGTGGCAACTGGGAAGGAGATTGATGATCAACAGGTCGATGCGACTTTATGGAAACTCGATCGGATTCATGTGAAGGTTCATCTTTGTTCTTTTTCTTGATCCTCGTTTGTAGCAACCTCTTGAGGGTCGGAATGCCCCAAGTTGACTTAGTATCAACATTTTCTGCCCGAATCGGTTTTTGAGGGTGGGTTATGTCGTCCTCGCGGGAATGGGAAGAGGGTCCCGGGGAAGGCGGCTACAGCAGGTTCAGTACGGAGGAAAGAGAATATAGTGATAACAAACCTCGTCATAGTCGAACTGAGGAGCGGACGGGCCAGATGGCACCTCGACCTGTGCGATCGTGAGAACTTGCTTCGAGGGAGGAAAGAGCCAAATGAATACTTCGAGTGGATCGCCACCCCCGCTCCGTGTCTCGGATTCGGTTGCACCCGATTTCCCGGGTTCTTCCTTGGACGAGTATACGATGAAGGCGTCAGCACAACTCGTTCTAGTGACCGAACGGCGAACTCCTACCGGATTAAAGTCACCAGCCGAAGTTGCAGGCTGCTCGTCTGGTCGTCCTGCGTCGCGAGTAGATGTCTAACATGGTGTGTCAACGTGGAGGACGAAATGGCGCCGATATGTCAACATCATGAGTGGACAAATACTTACAGTAAAGGGACCATACGACTCTGGTAGAATATGGCCGAGGTCGCGCACGGAAATTTTTCCGTCAAGTCGTCCAGTCGCCACATAGCTACCATCTGGGGAAAAAGCGATTGACCATATTTCTTTGTCGTCCTCGATGGCAGTGCCAATCTGAGTGAGTGTCAATGTGTCCAGAAACAAGATGGAATTTGATGCGCAGGTAGCGATGAACTTGCCGTTCGGTGCCGGGACGAAATATCAGATGTTACCGAGAGCCAGTGATTCAACGAGCTGGGACCCCGAGGGCACAACAAAACGCTTGATTTTTTTGTCGTTTGATGTCGCAAAAATTTGCTGACCGTCATTGGACCATGCAAGTGGAGTAACTGGCCATGCTGAGGGTATGACAGTGTTGACAGTCATGAGCTCGTCACCGTTGTGGCTGTCGAAAACGCGGATCGAGCCACCCCAGCAGGAAGTTGCGATGTGCTCGTCATTCGGGGAGAATCTGATTCCATTGACACGGTCGTTGTGTTTGAGTGGGCCAATAAGTCTCTTCCCCGTCGTCATGCTCCAGACGCTCGCTTTGTTGTCATCGCTTCCAGTCCCAGTGACAAATCTGGTTGAATCTGGGGAGACGTCGATTGCGACTACCGATTTTCCGCCCTCCACGTCGATGACTTTTTCTCGCAGCTCCGTGTCCCATACGCCCGCGCCATCTTCAGCCCCACACACTACCCACTTGTGATCCGTCGAGACAGAAATGGCGTTCACGTCTATTCCCATTTGCTTTCCGATCTCCTGACCGTCTTCCAGTCGCCATCGTCGAATCCCATCCCTACTCCCCCCTACAAGATGCTTTCCGTCAGGGTAAAATGCGATTGCGAATACATGGCCAGAGCGACCGGTGTCAAGTACTACTGTTGGGGCTTGCTTAACTGTCAGCATTCAGCACAATCGCTGCTCAGAACTGTTATGCACCGGTCTTTGTTGACGACATCTTCACCAATGGGACGCAGTCGTGGATTTGAAGAGTCAAAAAACGAGGTATTTTGGTTTACTCGTGGTGCGCAAAGCAGTCTCAAATACGTTTATTCTCGATATGGGTCGCCTCGTGTCTTTGGCGCCTATTCTTATTCGGATCCTTGCTGGGCGACCTTGTTGTGACGACTGGGCAGGCAGTCAACATCGACCAAACCATCTCTCGTTGCACGCGTTAGTCTTACCTAGGGATTTGTCGGTGTTTGTCATACCTCGGTTCTAGGACTAGGTTCACGACGGGCGTACAACCCGCATTCACGACATACCATGCACAAAACACGCATGCATCTCAAGACATTTTCCAACAGGGAACGCTCGTACTCTAGAAGAATGTTCTAGATAAGATGGGAGACAAATGTATGCACCTCCAGAACCTGCGTATTCCATGTGTATGCGCACATCTAGAACAGTTCGCGTTTGTTGCTATAGACGTCGGACAGGTGCATGCCGCAGACGTGCGTACATGGCTATCTGGAGTTCGAAAGGTTGTACTCACATTCATGCCTTGTTGACACCAGACATACTTTCAGACACCCAGTGTCAACTTCCCGAGTTCGCCGTGCATAGACTATACCACATGCATCCACAAGACAACCCCAGAAACGCCAGAGATTGCTCCCGAGTACGACATTGAGCTTTCGGAGGCGGTTCCTACCAGGCCATATGCAGGCCAGTGTGATCGAGTGCACGCTGCGTTCTCGTACCTTTCCTTCCATGGTAATTTTTATGTCCCGTATTTCAATATTCCAGTGTGCAGGCAGATCGACAACCGGGTTCGCGAACCGTCGTAGCACCTCAGCCTTGTGTACTGCTGTCGACGGTTGGCCTGAGCTGGTGGACATCGACGCGACGTATAACCGCTCGACATTGACGGACTTGGTCAGGGGTGCCTAGTAGGTGTGGCAAACAGGACCGACAACCCAGGTTGTCCTCTCCTACCATACTGACAGCTTGCTTTCAAGGTCGCGCTTCGCGCTCCCTAGAGTCCATTTATACCTTACTGCATAGCCTACTCTGTTGTGACGTAATTATGCCCACTTCGTCGATAGATGTCGATGAACCAGAGGAAGTCGGAACAATTCTTGAACCATTAGAACTCTGCTATCTATGAATAGTGATGTCCAGCACGGACAGGCCGCTGCCCCTAGGAGGGTTCGCACAATGATAGCGCCGAATTGAGGGCGAGTTCAACAGCGAATTGAAGACAAGCCCGTCGATGTTTGATCTTTCCTGCACGTCACCCAGACCGTGGGGCTCGGGTCGTGCACGCCGGAATGCTAACGAAAGAGCATTTCGAATATGTGATTGGCAGGCGTGTCGAGAGACATGTAGCGTGTCTCGAGTTAGGACTGAGTAGACATCCCAGCATGGTAGTTGATCGAGCAGCTCGGATGGTCTGAGCGAACTGTTCTCGAAATGTTGAGTGCTCGGATGATAGGCTCGCTCGAGAGTGTAGAGTGGATTGTAAATGTGCCTCCCTGTCATTGGTGTTGCTGCCATAGGTGTGACAATACATATGCCTCGGAGGAGCTCACCGAGGTAGGGAACGAGCAGCCACATCATTGTAATCGATACTATGCAGGGCATCCTTGTTCACGAGGGGCAATCGCCTCAGACTTTAGGTCTCGATCGAGCGCTCGTACTAAGTAGTACGCAGATCAACGAGGAACATATCGACGTAGGGTGAACGCGAAATCCTGAAACATATTCCCATCTTAATCGACATTCTTTAGGTTTGCAATACCTCGAATCGGTTAGATCGGACGCTCCTTAAATCCCAACGGCGGCATGGACATATACTTCGCCAGTGTGCCTGAAGTGACCTACCCTAGCGAGCTTGATCATGGATGGGCTTATCAGGACTTGTACTATAGTAGTGCTGCGAGACGATGCAAGGCTCAAAGACCTGTATAAACGATGTCCGCATACTCGCGATTCAGCATGCTAGCTACATGCAGTGCATCGAATCACCTGGATCCATGGGTCCCGTCTCCAGTACCTAAGCCACAACACATCCACGCGGGAAATGCAATCGAAAACCTCATGTTGATCGAAAACCTCAAGATGGCCTTGCCTGATTGTTGCTAGTGTAATCCACTGTGAGTCCCACAACATGAGAGTAAGAAAAGTGCGCGCACCGTGAGACGGAACTCCTCGGCAGAGGGTGGAGATGGATCATTCGGTTGTTGTGCCTAATAGGAAATGATCGATGAGTTATCATGACATGG
>QFEL01003759.1:0-20479 GCA_003316195.1 Neoboletus brunneissimus
GTGTATACCCATCTGTGGTTGTGCGAGGTGAGCAGGCTTGCACGTATGCCTGATAGTAATGTGGGGACATGTAGCTTGGTGCATAATGTTGTGCGTATGGATTAGCCAACGCGGAAGTCAGTGCGGTGGTGTCATACAAGGGAGCTGTATAAGAGGCCTTGCGTGAGGATGGATGCTGGCCGTTCATTGCAACGCCGTTCGTTGAGATGGGCTCAACAGAAAATGCATCGACTAACGCTCAGTACACGTGATCTCTAAATAGTACTTTGGTTTGTATTGCAAACACCCATCGAGTGACAACAGCAGACGAGAAAAAAAACGGGAGCAAGTCATGGACGCATGTTGTATATCGTCGGTGAAGCTAAAACACAATGCATTGTAGTATGTCAGGCATGTCGCAATATGTATCTTGGTCAGAGCTATCGTCGGGGACTGGGAGGCGATGAAGTAAATCGGGAGTCAAGAACATCGAGGTTTTGTGCGTATTTTCGATGGTAGGGGATGGGGAAGTGCACAGGGTTAAAGACCAATAACGAATACGACTCTTCCAAGCGCGTGCGGCGACGAAGCGGAACACAAGATTGGGAAAGCAACGTGTGAAGAGCGGAGAGGACAAGAAGGCTGGGAGGATAAGGCATACGGGTCAAATTGGAGAGGCGTCGGATCAATCGTGCAAAGTGGTTGGGCGGTGTGCCTGCTGCGCAGAACGGGGGCATGTTCGCCTACTCTGGGGAATCCTGCTGTTGTTGTTCCCTGCCAATTCTCCTCTCCTTCTCGCTCTCCAACTGATTGTAGAGTAAGAACAATGCCTTCTCGTTGGCTGCTGGGGTTCCGATGATAGTGAACATTCGTTCACCAGAATTATCGTGTGGGGCCTTTGCAATAGATATCTTGGATCCAGAAAGACGGCGGATCTCTGTAATTTTGCTTCCATTGCGGCCAATGATACATCCAACCATATCAGCAGGAATTAGGATGTTTTGCGTACGAAGATTGGCCGGTGGTTGTGCCGTCGAAGGCGACTGTGGTGAGGGTGGAGACGAACCACGGCGAGTAATATCGCCAGCAGATCTGCGCGTGCTCAAGCCGCCAGAATAGCCATTGGCTGATCGTCTCGAGCCAAGACGTTCGTCACCAACACCGGGATGGAAAGGAACCGTCCCAGCACCCCTTTCCCAGTCCTCCAGCAAGCACTTTCCAATTTCTTCAATTGCACGGCTAATGGCTTCTGGGGAACCTTGAACCTCTACGATGCGTTCTGTTGACTGTGGGAGCATCTCTTTTGAGGCTACCATGCGAGCCCCAGAAACATCCTGGATGGCTTTGATTTTGAGGCCGTTGCGACCGATTACCGTGCCCATCAGATTATGGGAGATGAGGAGGCGGATGGAAGTATGTGGGGATGATGACGAGACGGAAACAGGAGGCGGGCTTGATGAGACAAGCTGAGTGATGATGAGGTTGTATGCCTGCATGAGCGTAGAGGATTTGAATGAAGCTGAGCTGAAGTTGGTTAGATAGAGGGTGGGCGTACCTTTGCGACTGCGTCGACGGATCCACCGACTGTGAGGACACGTTCATGGACGCCAGGTATGACCTTGCTGACACCGGCTTTCACCCCAGTCTGCTCTCTGAGATCTGCGACATTTTTTCCGCCCTTTCCGATAATCACGCCAGCCTCCTTTGTAGTTACGAGGGCGCGAAGGGTGAGGACGTCGTGGGTGGAAGTCGGGGATGGGGAGCGGGATGCTGCGGGAGATGGTTTAGTAGGGTAGGCAGGTGGGATGCCCCTAGGAAAAGAAAGGGCCCACCTGAGTTTTGATGGGCTTGATGTTCTGCGGACATGGTGTTGGGGCTGTCGTAGACGATGAGGAGGAGGGAGGGGAGGATGGCGGCGGGGACGGTCGAAGAGGTGGCTGCGTGACTCAAACAATCGCTCTCCTCAGAAACGCGCGTCCGGCGCGTTCCCGCCACCGACAGCACAGCCACTCAGGTCTCATAAAAAAAAACTCAAAGGGGGAAAAAAAAAGAGCCTGGTACAGCGTTGCAGAGGTCGCATAGTTACATGCATGGTCTTATCATAACGTAGTCTGCAGCTTGAGACACAAACATGGTGGCCCTCCTAGAATCCATATTCTGCCAGTTTCCCAAAGGAAGGTGATGCGTCCTCGACTGCTTTTTGGCGTAGCTTCAGCGCAGCAATCTGGCACTCAGAGTGAATTCGCAGTCCTAATACAATATTCCAGCTCTGCCACACGCACCTTGCGTTCATGGAATGCCTGTGCTTTGATCTTCCTCTTCTCCTCAAGGCGGTCGACAACATCCTTGTAACCCCACCCAACCTCATGCGACAGACGCTACACAATCGTGTTGTCAATGCGCTACCCGTATCGAACCCATCATCTCCCGTACCTTGACGGTGCAGTATTTCCGGCCAGGCTTCAACCGCAGTACCCGGAGGGCCTCAGGAACGACCATCCGCTTTTTGCGATCATAGGGCGGTGGAACACCCTCAAAGAGCTTCAAGCGCTCGAGTGCGGCAGTGCCCCTGGCAGTTTTGTGGGGCACCATACCACGGATGGCGCGGAAGAGAATTTTGGAAGGAGCGCGGTGGTGGAAGGGACCAGACTTCTTGGGGTTGACAATGTGGCGCTTGTGGAGGAAGTTGTGGTAGCGGAGCTGCGTAGCACGAGATGTCGGCTGGACTTGGTCGAAGGACAGACGGATGATCATACCTTGTTGCGGAAGAAACTGCCGGAAATGTTGATCTCCTCGCATCTCACGACGACAATCTTCTGGCCGGACAGGATTTGCTTGGATATGATTGAGGCCAATCGACCAAGGAGGTGACCCTTGCCATCAATGACGATGGGTGTCGAGGAGAAAGTGGCCATAACGAAATCTATATTGAATGGGACGCCAAGTTGAGTTCTAAGCGGGCAAGAGGTGAATGCAAGTGGACTCGCCTGTGGAGAAGGGATTGGTTAGGAGTGCTCGATGGCTTGGACGTCGTGCACCGCTTACCTTGGATCTTGAGGTCGTTTGGGGGGAATGTGGGAACGCACAGTCGAGACAGCCACCATGACAAAAACTGTGCAGTTATTTTCGGCAGTTTCCGAGCGGGAAGAACGAGCTACAATTTCGCTGCTTGGGCGATCCACTCCGCCGTACCATAGACAAAGACCGTCCACGGCTTCCCTTGGACCTCGTTCCTTGTCCAGTATTCAGCTATCCTCTCTCGCTTACCCACAGCACTCCACACCTTCCCGCATAACTCATACCGCCCCCCACTCTCCAGCTCCACTTTGGCAGATGGGAATAAGTCCGTGATTAAGTTGATCGCAGTGACAACGGCAACCGTGTGTCCCTTGAGTGATTCGACAGCGCATGGGACCACGTTTATGCTTTTGTTCAAGTTCGCCAGCGCGCCCTCAGTGTTCCGCAGGTATCTTGTCACAAGGCCCCGCCAGAGCTTTTCACGCTTGGGCGGTGCCAACCAGTCCTGAGTAAATACGATGTAAATGGAATGATCGCCCCTTGTTGTTTCGGACGATGTATTATACCTTGTTCACGGAAGTTTCTAAAACTCGTCCGAGGAAAAACAAGGACGCTTCCTTGATCATCTGCGCACTTGCCCTGACCTCGAGAGACATATCCTTGAGAAGCTGTGGTCACGTTCAGCTCGCTTTTCGACTATGGTATCTCTGCCACCCACAGGTGCCCCTTGAGGTGCCAAATACTCCTCCAGGAATGACAAGATAGCAGAAGTCTCCGCTAACACGAGATCGTTTCCCCCTACAGACTTGCCTCTCACCCGTAAAACCGGCAGCGCGGAATATGGGTAAAGGTCACGGGTAACTTTTCCGGACGTTCTCCATCGAACCCAGGTCTCTGGTGTGACTTCTTCCAAGGTGAATGGGATCCCGGAGTCAACAAGAAGAAGTAGAACAGGCTCCCCACGAGCCCGAAGTGTCAGATAGGTGAGGTGAAGTTCGTGCGAGCTCATGATGGTCTCCGTCTGCATGAACCCACATGCTGCCGTATGGAGTAGTGGATTGTTTCGCATAAATCTTTCCCAGCCAAATCAGGGCCACAGACAAGGGACAAATCTCCGGATTTCACGACCGGTGCTGAGTGAACTAGGACTCCTATCTACTCTTGTGGCCCGCCCCATCGTTCATGGAACCCATCGACCACGCTATCCTCTGAAAGGATATCGCCATTGACTCCCTTTGACATTACCCGACAGATCCACTACAAAGAGGTGCCCAGAATCAGGGTATTTCTCCTGCAGGCTGTTGTCTCCACCAACGGCACCGCAGTGGGCAGTCGTTACGTATAGTTGGTCCTCGTTGGGACCTGTGCAACAACATGACCGTCATTCTGCAAGATCAACCAAGTTGATTGCCCACCTCCAAAGCAACACGCAGTCACGTTGAGAGCAGTAGGGAAGTGTATCTCGGCGTCGATGTTGCCCTGAGGTGAGAATCGGACGATTCGAGAACCTCCCCATCTGTCAAAAGTTGTCCAACATATTCCAGGATCAACCGATTGACGAACCTTGCGCTCCATATGTAGCCCTCTTCGTCAATACATAGACCATCGCAAAAAGTCTTTTCCGGTAACCCCTGGGCAATCGCGTCAATGACGATTCTCCGATTCGACAACTTTCCATCATCGAAATCATAGGCATAGATGAGATTAGTGAGGGAGTCCGTGAAGTACCTGGAATTCCTCTTAAGACACGCTCAGACAGCAGAAGGAATTCGATGCTTGCATAGTCTTTCCATCCGGGCTCCAGCCAAGTCCATTTGAGTCCTATGCACCGCGTAAGCATTCTTCCCATGAGATAGGTGCCATGGCTGACCGTAAATGGCCCCTCGTCTACAACTTTGCATTCCAACGTCCCTGGGTCATACATCCAAAGCTGGCCCGGGATACCCTGATCCTTAGAATGGATAGTTCCGGCAAAAAATCGACCTTTGCTGTCGCACGCTCCATCGTTAAATCTCACATAGCGGGCGTGATGCTGAGGTAATGGTTTGCAGAGATAATGCAGCCTCGATCCTCCCTCCAACACCGCAAAACCGCTACCCGTCGTACAGGCAAGCTAGAAAACAATAGTGACGAAGGCTGAGCAAGGGAATATCCGTCAGGCGCACTCACCCCTTCCCCATGGTTCCTTAGGGCAAGACACGTAATCGGTTCATCAAACGTCTCCACACTTAGCGCTAGAGTTCTGGTATCCAGATGGAAAACCTTTTCAAAGGAACTCGACGGGCTGGTTCCCGATGAGCAGACTTTTTGGCTTACCTTGTTCTCACATATATCTACAAAATGCAGGACTTGCGTTTTAGGATCATAAAGGGGGGCTATTCACAGCTCATCAATGTCAGAGTTACGTAGTTAGCACGCTCGAACCTTCGCCAAGGGTACACCCAACTTCAAGAAGTGGCTCGTTGACAGTAAAGGTTTTGGGAAGTGACATGAGGGATAAGACGTTACTCAACTTTCCATAGTGCATATATATGCGAAGGTTCTCGGAGATCCAAATGGAGTTATCACGTCAAACTTTGAGCAAGTGACCCACTCGGCCCCAAACAAGCCGGGGGATTGAACAATTTCTGATCATGCGCACTCAACCCGGGTGGAAAGAAGTGTATAATTGATGCCGAGTACAAATGACAAGTGGATGAAGAGTGCTATCCCCTCTCTCAGTGAGCTAGTGAAAATGAGCAATGTGCAATGCGGAAAGCGAAAGTACAAACCTTCGGGTGTTTTTGCAATATAGTCGATGGCTGTCAAAGGCAAAAGAATAAGCATTAACAGTTTAAACGGTCAATGAAGAAGGCCTACCTTGCTGAACAGTCTTTATTTCGTCAGCCTCGGCGTCAGGAATCTCGATAGCAAACTCCTGTGGACGTCAAATTAAGGATTACGTCGGTGGAGTAGGGACCACGCGAACCTCTTCTATGGCCATGACAACTTCAACCGCATCCAAGCTGTCCAGAGCGAGGTCACGCGCAAAAGAAGCCGAAGTCGAAATCTGGAAAATATGTAAATAATCGGGAAAAAGGAGGCATGGATCCATGCGTGCGTTGGGAATGTACCTTGGAGGGGTCGACTTTCTCAAATCCCTTGAGCACGTCGAGGATTCTAGTCTGAATGTCATCCTTAGAGAGTCCTGCGGCGGCGGAAAAGTTCGCGCGGTGCAATCTGTAGGCAGATTGCTTGGAGACGGCGAAGGTCGGTCTGGCGCGGGACAAGCTACGGAGAGTTATACGAGCAAAAGACATTTTGGTGTGAACGCGTCCGACAGGCAGGAATGGCGTTTGGTTCGCCGTGTTGTCCGGATTTGACCGAGGATCACATAAGCTACCTTTTGAGGAAGGCCCATCTTGGTCTTTTCCAACGGTGTCAGTACCAGCAATGAAGCATGGTGTCGCATTTCGAAAGTTCTCCAGGACGTCCTCGCATCGGAATCTGATGCTTCGGTGCGCCACGTAGCTCGTCCTTTTGTTTCAATACTCACACCGCACACTTAGAAACCTTGTCAGCTCATTATTCGAGCATGAGCAAATTCGAACAACGCTTCCAAAAGCCAAGGATACCGCGAGGTTGGCAGAGAAGGCATGTCATCTCATTCCCGCTACGCATCTGTCTAACTCCAATGATAGATCATCACACTTGGCAAACGAGGGAGCGAAACTGCCTATCGCCGTGCCCAAGGCTTCCTCCTCAAGCCCGAGCTCTTGCCGAAACTTTTCTCCACGTTCGCGAAGAGATACAAGGAACGTCCGGGTGGTTATACGCGTGTTGTCCAGATTGATAATCGGAAGGGCGACAATGCGCCGATGGCTCTTTTGGAACTAGTTGACAATCCGAGGGACTTCAAATTTGAGATGACAGCCCGGGCCGTGGGTCGGGAGCTGCTTACGGACAAGTTGCGATGGAACACCCCAAGGGGTGTGCTCAATAATGGTGTCACTGATGCTCGCGCCTCCGTCTCCGCCGAGCTCCAGTTAAAGACACGCGATAAGGGACAGTTACGCTCCGTGACGCGGGGGAATCTCCAAAAAGTGTTAAAGTATCGGGGACGCGAGGCTCTCGCCGAAATCTGCAAGAGAGCGACTGCGCACACTGTGAGTGCCTCGGATGATAAAAAGCTTGCGCCATTCAATCTCTTCCAGGAGTCGCTTCTTGCAAGACCGATACTACAGCATAGGGCACGAGTGGCCGAGAGTTCGAGAGCGGAGAATGCCAAGGCTCCCTATAGTGCGGCATTCCCCAAGACATCTCCGTGCGCAGGGTCCGCAGCCCCGGGGGAAGTTCGATACGCTGGGCAACTTGTCAAGGGTGCACTCACACGGATGGGTCGGCTCCCCAGGAGTCGGTTACGTTCTACCAATAAAGGTCGACCCCAACCGTCAGCCTATACTATACAGAACCTGCATCTTTCATGAACTGCTGTAATGACGTGCTTGTAGATGGCAATGCTATTACGTTACACATTTACAACAGTGCGAAGTGTTTGAAATGCTCGTTTATTGTTCCAGTCCTTTCCGAGCGAAAACAATGATTAACGGAGCTCTGCGATGAGATTCCGTAGTAACAGCGAGCACAATAACTAAAGGAAGAAATACAATGATGTGACGCCGACTCATCAGAGACCGCTGCGGATTTGATACCAAGCAACCGATAATGTTACATGACCAAGAGTGTTGTGGGAGGTCTTTCACCCCCGCCTGGAATGGCCTGATACCATCCGCAGACGGAAGTGGATGAGATATAAGTTTAGGTTACGTATTACGTTGTGTGCAACTGATTATCCGCCGGCAGAATGACCTGCGTTCTGTCCTTGACGATAGTATAGTATGACGGCGTGCGTCTTCAGAGGGTATTTTGGCCACGGGTTCACTGGGAGATCAGTAGGGATCGGTGAGGTGCGCGAATAGTCTGTGTCCGAGTAGACATACAGAGTCATTCCAGACGTTGAAGCGATAATCCCGCCAAAGGCGGTCGACCGTGACCCCGTTATATAGTGGAGTTGGAGATGCGCGCTGCGATGTGCGGGAGGATGCACCACTCGAAAAGAGTTGTGATATGTCGCATCGTATATCTCTCCAGCTTCGGGCACTGTGAAAGTGCATGATGAGTCAAAAGAATGGCAAGATGGCGTTGGAGATGAATGAGACAGACCTCACGTTGGCGACCTTTGTGCGCGATTTGAGGGCGTACTTGTAGACTGAACCGGCGTCGAGGACGAGGGTGACGCTTTCCCCGGGGTGGAGCAACACGATCGCGCTGGTGGACCTTCCATAGTCCCGCAAGAGCTGTACGGTTGCGCAATCGTGTGTGTCGTTTGTGAAGTCGAGACAGACCTCGTAGGAGACTTGAGTTGGAGCGGGCATGGGGATGCAGGGCGGCGTCGCAGACGCTCAGATATGAATTTTGGGTGGAGATAGGAGGAGAAGGGGAGTCGAGGAAGCCTGCCCCGTACGCGGCTGGTTTTGTTGGCCTTGCGTGGGGGAGCAGGTCGAGTTTCAGACGAGCCACGTTGTCATTGTTGCGCTCCTAACGCGGAAGATTTCCACGTTGATTCGGCGAGGTTCATCTCCATGCTGCCATTTCTCGACTTGCCATTCGAGCTGCGTCTTGTTATCTACGATCTTATCCTCGCCGACCATCAGATAGTCCTCCAATCAAACCAGCCCTCCAATGCCCACCTCCGTCTCCGCCACACCTGCAAACAGGTCTACGACGAGGCTGCTGACACACTCCGCACCTATGTCTCCCTGCGAAACGAGTTTCAAATCGAACGTTTCCATCGCCATATCTCCTCCTCTCCTGAAACAGCACTCGCCGTGCGGTGGGCCGATGTCGCCAATGATGGTCGCATCGTGGAAGCTCTCCATACTGGCCATGTTTGTACTCCTTTAGCCTCCCTCCCACCAGTGCCTCATAAATTCGGCTCCGCATAGGCTACGCCGGCTTCCCAGCTCTACCGCATTCTCGCCAAGCTCGCTTCTTTAGACAAGTTGCGTGTCTTCGATGTTCGCCAATATCACCCCTTTACCATGAACGGTCCGTACTCGTCTCGCTAACCCATCCACCCCCTAACTGTCGTCTGCAGTCCCGCATTTGCGGTACCGTTTCGACTTTGAAGGTGCCATGTATCCTGCTGGCACTCAAAGTGATAGCACGACACTCCCCCACCTCACCTCATACGAGCTTTACCTCGATCCCTCCACTCGCGTTGTCCCGTTTGACCGCCTACCCTGTGATCGTGTTCGCTCATTGCGTTTGTCCGGAGACTGCCATCTCTCCCCTCAAGCGTCCTTCCCCGCCCTTCGCCGCCTCACTATCCGCAGCGTTACAGGCAATTCCTTTGACAGAATCAGATTCGATTCTGTCTTTGCCGGCTCTCAGCTTGAGTCATTCACACACGCACAAGGTCATCGCCTGGGGTTCGAGATCAGAAACAGTCACCTCGAGTCTCTCCTCGACGGCCCTGGACGCTGTCTTCGAAAGCTGGTTCTCCTAGGGAGTGCCCGTCTTTCCACCTCTGTCATCGCGTCATGCTTACGCAATCTCCCAATGCTCGAATACTTTGCACTTTCACTTGTGACAGTAAATGAGCTTAGGGAAAATTTCATTCTTGCGTTGGGACCTTCCCTCCAGACGCTCAAGCTGCAAGTTATCCATGCTTGGTATGCAATCCCATTGTTCGACGAAGAACGTATCATTTGCAATAGTCTGGAGGAGCGGATCCTGTCTCCAAAATCAGTATTGGACACGATCTATGTCTCCTTTCACGCTCGTCTCATGACGGAGGACGGGAGGGTAGAGAGGTGGAAACGTATCGCACATGCTCAACATCTCACGCTAAAGATAGGTCCATGGGAGGACAACGAAGAAACCTGATTCGAGACTACTCGAATGTCGTAGCGTGGACATGAAATCGGAGATTGGATTAGATCAATTTGTCCGTAAAATCTCAGGGCATTTTATCGACTAAACAGAGATTGTGAAAACAATGATACAGAAAACTCCCGAGAGTCCATGAGACAATCTAGCTATGTGCTAGATTTCCATCTGCAGTTTGAAATGTAAGCGGCTGCACTTGGATCAAGCAATTTGCGAACCCATGAGGCATCAACGTCAATAACCACCAGGATGGGGCCGGCCAGTAAACTGCTTATCGGTGTTCTCGCGTTCGGGACCACGTGGTGGGTAGGTATTGTACCCGTCATAACCAACCTTCTGTGGTGGCACACCGACGACTGTAGACGCTGTGCTATCTAGCCTCGTGTGTCCGCGACCCTCATCGAGCTCGTAGGATGCTCTAGAATCCCAGGGATCACCCCGATCGGCCATTGGGATATCGTCCGTTAGCGGTCTGGTTGAATCATTGAGTGCATCATACTTCTCGTGATCCTCTCGCTGAGAGGTGCCATATGATGACACGACAAAGAGGAAATAAGTCTGAAGGCTGTGGTAAGCGTGTGAGTTGCAATAGCGACCACTTTGTCACTCACTTGGACGAGGGCAAAAAAGACCCAAGCACCAGCCATCAGTCCAACGTCGACCCAGGGAAATATATCACAGAGAGTCTGACCCTCTGAGGAGGTGCTTCCGTTGGAGCCGCTGGTTGGAAAGAAAGTGGCCTCGCAATTTGATTGAGCGGTGGAGTGACGGGAGGCAGAAATGATAATCCAGACAGCAGCGATGGCAAACACCGCGATGGATGCGCCTGTGTGGAGAGTGACGTATCTGCGATACATGATTGCCTTTTCCTGTGCTTATGAGACGAGCTGAGGCTGGCTGGATGGGGATTGTACCACTTACTTGGGCGACACCTAGGAAGCCTAGGATCTGGATTGCTGCTGCTACATAGCAGAACGCCCCGAACAGCGCAGGGGCGAACGATGGAGTTGCAGCACCGACGACTTGGGAGGTAAGAGTGGGAGTGCGGGGACACGAAGGGGGTAGGAAGGGGGTACTTACTGGATGGGGTAGCGACCGAGAGGGTTCCGACGACGAAAGCGATGACGAACTGTTCGGTGAGGGTAGCGTATATGCCCGCGTTGATGAGTGGGATTGCACAACAGCAATACTCTCGCGACTTCATGGCTGGTGGAGGACAAGGACAGAGGACCCGCAGCCAAGCGGTATCACTCGCACATTGGGAAGTTGACTCCCACGCCCCGAGCGTATTAGGACCATTCTCGGCCTGCTCAGTCTCTTCCAGCTCCATCTCAAACATGGTCCGCCTTTTCTCGCTGTCCCTACTCGCGGTCTTTGCAGGTGCAGCACTCGCAGGTTCCAGCGGAGAACAGCAGGTCCTCGGTGACGCGTCTGTCCAGCTTTCCAACAAGTGGTCCTACGACGATTGTGGTGGGAATATGCATTCCAGGCTCAAAAAGAAATGACTGACGGATACACAGGCACTCTCACTGATCCGATTCAGATAAAATCGATAGATGTATTCCCCGATCCACCCAAGCCAGGTCAAGATCTCACTGTCACGGTTACTGGCACCGCCGTCGAGACCATCGAGGTTCGCCTCCTCGCTTACCTTACCCAACTGAAACTGACAGCACCCTCAGGAAGGTGCATATGCCGACGTTGTTGTCAAGCTTGGTCTCATTAAATTGTTGACGAAACGATTTGACGTCTGCGAGGAGGCGTAAGTCTCGTCCGCACCTGTAGTGATCATCTCTCCTGACTATCCCTAGTCGTACCGCCAATACCAGCATTCAATGTCCCGTTGAGAAGGGCGAGTACATTGTCTCCCATACGGTCGCGTTACCGAAGGAAATTCCGCAAGGTTTGCCGCACAAGTACACAGATTGTTCTTTGCTTATACCTCACTGTAGCCAAGTTTGCAGTCAATGTCAGGGGATACACAAACGACGATGAAAATATGCTTTGCTTGGATCTCAAGGTGGACTTCATGAAGTTCCCCTTCCCTAGAGCTTGGTGATCGGTGCTCCCTGACGACATTCTTGGACTACTCTATCTTTTTGCTTGTATGTATGTGCGTGCGCTATGTCATGTCACCAACTTGGGTCGTTACCACAATAGGAAGTACATGCCCGACAGTAGTACAGTACTACTCTATAGTACTAGCTCGCGATCATTGATGCCAAAAAGCTCCAGAAAAAAGAAAGAGAAAGTCGCAGACTTCTCGGTAAGAACGCTCAACGCACGCTTTCTTTGTCGTCTCAATCCTTGTGAATGTCGTAGAAAGCAAAGCTGAAGCTTGGCAAGGGCAAGAAATTACCTTCCAATGTCGTAGACACTTCCTTCAAGACTCGGAGTGCGTGAATGCACATCTTTTCCCGTCCTTTCTACTAAACGTCCCAAGGTATTGCCCTTCCGACTCAGAGTATTGCTGTCGAGAAGGATAGTGTACCCACTAATAGGCGGCGACAGACCTTCAATGACATACTTTCCCTCTTCAAACATTACAATGCCGGAACCCGTAAAGATGCCATTTTCAGTGCTCGCGAACTATTCCAGGATCACCCCGAGCTACTAGAACGTTCAACTGCCCCCCTACTCAGTGCTTGTGCACGCCTTATCAGTGATGAGGTATGTCTCCAGGCGCATCTAAGCGTTCCTGCACGATCACCCGTCGACAGGATGCCAGCGTTCGCAAAGCTCTCCTCTCGTTCTTTGACTGGATTTTCCCTCGTCTCAATAAAGTGATTCTCGTATCATTGCTGATTCACAATCCTGACGTTTGCCCGTAGAAGGATCTAATTCCACACGTACCATCACTATTACTCTTCACTGCTTCTGCCCAAACACACATATTCCCTGAAATCCGAATAGATGCAGTGCGCTTTTTGGACCTTCTTCTAGACGCTGTGCCAGAGAGCGTAGTGTGTGGATGGAATGAATCTGGTCTTGGCCACGGCAAACGGGCTTTAGAGGGCTATTTCGGAATCCTCAGCGCTGGAACAAAATTTGGTGGAGCTGAAGGTCCGTTCAAGTGAATTGACGATATCCTCATCCGTCTTATTGTGCATTGTTCCCATTCAGGCCCAGCGCAGGCGACCTCCACCGCGTCCGTGGTACTTTCACCCCAGGTAGCTGCGTTTATCCGTTCTTTTCACCCTCATCAATCTCAGACCTTGTTAGTCAAAACTGGTAGTCTTGCAATCTCTTTCTTCCTTTTTGAGTTATGCAATAGACCCACGATCCTTTGCATCCAGCGGATCACGCGGAGAGGTTGACCGAGCGATAGCATCAACACCAACTTGGTTTTTACGACCGTCTTTCGCGAGTGCTCGGCTGTACGAAGAATATACAAACGTATTTCAACCCTCACTTCAGGGGGTGAATGGCAAGCATTTAACCTGGCATACGGATCCCGAGTTCGAGTCTTTTGATGAAGACTTTGTCTACGATCCGCGACTCCTATGCGAAGAAACCACGTGGGATCCAAGTAGTCTGTCAGATCTTTCCCCCGAAATGGACGAAGTTTCACGTTCGTTGGGCGACATCCCCTTGATCATGGTGAGCAGTCAAGTCTTCTCGTGGATGATCCAGTGGTCGAACGTGAATCTTGCAGAGATTGTCTCGAACGCTATACCCGACTTTAACTGCCACGTTTCTTGATGGCGCGCCCGTCGTATTCTCGCCAAGTACGAATCCGCCCGAAATGGAAGTCCAGATGCTCATGGTGGCGTTCAAGATCACTCGGACCCTATATAGCGCCATTCTCCAGAGCGCTAGTCTAGTACGTGAACCCGCGTGGTGAGGCTGGCATTTTTTGAACCTGTGAATCAGGGATCAGATTTGCTTGCATCTTGCGAAGAGCTCAAGACGCTACTCAGTTACCTCGCTGGTTATTTTCCGTTTACCCCTGCGCATCGAGAAGCAAAGGCAAGTGCTTGCTGGACATTGCTACCCAGATAGACTCATCAGGAATGCAGGTGGAACAAGCTTTTCAGGATCTCAGTGTGATTTACTGCGAACTTGCATCGCTGCTCGTTCTTGTCTCGTACCAATCGGGAACTAGGAGTGTGCACCAAGGAAATCGTTTTCGAACACCACGTCACAGGCCTTTGTTCCCTCTGAAAAGCCATTTGTTGCAGGCTGATCTCGTCAAATCCTATGTCATTCGGCTTCTTCAAGGAGATGGCGGATCGGGCGCGCAGCTACCGAGACCCATTTCGGCCGTAGTGTATACGGCGCTTCTGCCAGCAATCTGGGCATTGTTAAATCAGAGGAATGAACAACAACCGGAAAAGGAGGCCTCATCGGTGTTGGCGGCGACTCTTGATCACGCCATGAGGACTACTTCTGGTTCCGCGGTGAAACGACTGACGATCGAGTTTGTTGGCCGACTGTTGCTCGTAAGGTCGTTTGTGCCAGACCAAACCCGTCGTTAATTCCACGCCTAGCTCGAGAAAGAAGTCGGCTACACTGGCTACTTTAACCCTCGTGATGCAGGTGAAGGACACAAGTTTCAAGAGTGGATCATGCACCTCCCTAGAACGCTTTGGGAGATAGGGACGAACAACCTTGCCACAACCCAGGTGAGCGAGAGGTGGCTGGCTCGTGTCTCAGTTGATCCAATCGAATTTCAGGTGATTTTGGGGCTGCTCTTACGTCTCCTCCAACGTGGATCCTTTGTCATGCAGCGCGAGGTATGTCCTCGTTTGTGAGGAGTCCTGAAAAAATGGAGGGCTGATAAGTCCCTGACCTGCAGCAAATCTCTTCGTTGAGCTCGCGCCTCACGCCGTTCTTCATGATCGTACACCCTGTACGAGGGCGTGTTCTTGGACCGTTTGCCAAGATTCCGTCTTCGGCATCTCATGTCCGATGTCTCACATTGCACTTGTGCGCATCACTCCTTGCGGATCAAGACAGATATGAAACAATGAATGACGACGGCCTATGCAACGCGATATCCGAGGCTTGCAGGGGTACAGCGGAGAAACTATATTGGGAAAGGGTGACAGAGGCAATGCGCCTTGCGTGATTTCAGGGTCACCTTCGGAAATTCAGATGTGAGCATGGGGCGGAGATGGAGCACCACGACGCATACCTTTTGGGAAAAAAGGAGGTTTCAAACACCCGGTGACCGCATTACCTCTTTACGCGTTCTTCGAGGAAGCCGTTGTAACTTACTTGTGGGCGCGGCGTGTATGTGAGTCCCGCAACGAGGGCGATGCGCCGTGTCGTCCACGGTGGTGACTATTTTTACCTCTTTGCTGCGGTTGCGTTGCGGAAATGAGCCTTGTGAATGGAGCTATTTCCGTAATGAGCGGTCTCCGTTGTAAACACAGCGTCCCCATTTGAGCACATTCTGCCTCTTTTATTTTTCTTTGCATTGGCGTCAAGGGTCTCCAAACCCAGATGGGGCGGGAAGCACTCATTCTGGTTGCGAACGGACATGGCACTAGACCAGATCGAGAGGCTCCATGGACACACGTGTCAATTGACTACGAGACAACACAAGGATCTATGACTTGACTAAAGCAAGGCAGAACAACAAATGAGACAATACAACCACAAAACCCATCAACTACGGTAACCAGGTCGTAGCACGCATCATGCGTGTAGGTATGCAGTTACGAGAAACTTCCCAGGCTCTGACCAGGAGAGCAGACGACCGGCGCCAGACTGTGAGAGATGTCTAAAGTGTTAACCGTATGAATAGCAAATAAATGAGGGGGCCGGGATGGATCAAATAAAGGACCAGGATATGTTGATGCGACCGACACTGGCGGCAGCGAGCGTGTCAAAGGCGTTTGGAGATAAGTCGAGATCGAGCAGCGAACAGCCAGTGCACCTGTCTGAGACGGTGACGGTGACCGACTTGCCTTGGTCTGGCAAAGAGAGGAATGAGCAAAAATAATAAGCGGCGGAATACAGATAATTACAGCTTGCCGTGATTTTCCTGCCGCACACAGGGTTCGTATTAGGGTTGACTCCATCGTAGCCTCTGTGGGAGAGTCAGAAGGTGGAGCGGGAAAAAGAAAAAAAGACAAACGGGAAAGAGTCGAAAAGGCTCTCGGAGACCGCCACAATGTCATCGGCGTCGGTGTTGGTCCAACCGCATGCACCAAGACCGGTGGAATACCAAGTGCCTAGAATGAACGGATGAGAAGGGTGAACGCTGCAAAAGAACAGAGATAGGTACCTTGACCGGACAGAGTACCAGTCAAATAGCTCGGCAGACCGCTGCTGCTGCTAGAGGACGAGGATGTTTGGGCAGGGGGAGGTGTGGAAGAAGTGGAAGAAGTGGTGGGAGGCGGTGGTGCCGCGGTGGTAGGGGAGGGAGAGGGAGCCTCGGTGGTTGGTGATGGAGAGGCGGAAGTGGCAGGGGAAGGTGAGGGTGCCTTTGACGGAGGGGCGTAGGCAGAGGGGGTACCGGCGGCGGGCGAGGGCGAGGAAGTGGCGAGAGAGGGAATGGGAGCGACGTTGATGGGGACGGTGGACGTGGGGACGACAGTGGATGTGGGGACGGCAGAGGTGGTGGAATTGGAGGTCGGACGGGGTACACAACGCTTGTTCAGGGAGCGCTGGCGCCTTGGGAGAGAGAGGGCGGCGCGGGCATCTACGTGGGCGTCTGGGATGACGACGGCGCGGTGGGCGTGGTTGTAGACGTTACGGGCGCCGTGGGGGGAGGCGAGGACGGCGGTGGAGAGGGCGAGGAGGGCGAGGAGGCGAGTGAGCGGGGCCATGGCTGGTGCAAGAAAGGATTGACTGGGTCGTTTATATACTCTGACCGGCAAAGGGAAAGGAAATGAAAGAAGACTTAAAATCTCGTCCGCACAATGAGCTGCCCTTTAAATTGTTTCGAGGGAAGCCAACTTACATAATTTACTAGTCACCACGCCGAGCGGGGTACATTTTGAGCAGTGCTAACCCGGAAAGGCTCTCGAGACTCTTCGCATACCCATCCATCTGCCCGAGCAGCAACATGCTCTCCAATCGGCTCGGCTCCACCGGGATCTTGAACATCCGGCTCACGTCCTCCTCAGGCAACGGGCTCAGTCCCTGCGACACCCGCTGTGTGTTTTCCTCTTTCCGCTTCGCAACGTACTGCTCCGCCCGCAGCTTCTCGCGCGCGATCTGCCTCGTCAGATACGCCACGTTCCCGTCCTCCGTCCTGTAATTGTCAATTGCCTCCGATACCTGCTCCAGGCTCCGCGAAAGTCCCGACTGTCCGAGATCCAGCACTGTGAACGACGGTGCGATCCCCGACGCTTCCGTCTCGTCAAGCTGCGCAGACGTGTACGGTGACGGACTCGGCGCAGCGAGTCTCTGCAGGAACGCGCTCGCCAGCGGGTTCGTCCGAATTTTCAGCGGAATCTCCTCAAGGATCGACGAAAACATCAATCGATGTGTCATCAGGCTGAAAATAATAAACCATCCATAAATCGCATCCACAATGGATCGGCACCCCACCTTGACGAGCTAAAGTTGGCCCTCTTGTACGCGTCCATAAACGAAGACGTCAGTCTGAATGCCCGGAATGAGGCATTCCCCCGTGCCGTTTGTGCAACGTCTGTCCACAACATCAATCTCTGCCAAATGTCCACCACGAGAAATCAAATCACCGTGCACAATCACCACGCCTCCGTGCCTCAGCCTCTCCTGATGTATCGCCTGTGTATCTATCAGGGTCTGGTTAAAGAAAGCACCCAGTGCCGTGGCTTGATAGAATCCGACGACGTTGTCATCCCCTTGCACTTCCTTGAGTGATCGCAACACCGATGCCTGATACCGTGCTGGTGTCCACAGCTTTATTCGAGCGTACATCGACCCATGTCTACAAGGGACCCACCAATAGACTTTGATGACTTGTCGTCTTCCTCACTTGTGTGGCTCGGTAATGGGAAACTGTTGGATACCTCAAGGACACCATCCAGATCAAGCCCGAGCAAAAGGCCGTGCGCGGATGCAGACGGGACCTCACGCCCATGCTGTACTATTTTCGTAACCACCTACAACACCGCCATCAGCAACAGGGTACAGCGGGGGAAAATGGGTTGCGGGTGGCCAGAGGCGGATATAAACACGGCATACCAATGCATCTAATTGTACGCAGGTGAGCGGTATCTCTGCCTCGATGTCGATGGCAGTAGACATGGAAGGAGGGATGGGCTCATATGTGGGCGCAGCCGGTGCTGGCGCGGTGACGGGTGCTGGTAGCGTTGCAGCCAGAGCTGCGGCCATCGACGGGGCGGCCATTGTTGCAAAGATAGTGTCGGAAAGAAAGCTGCAAAGTTGCGATAATGATTGAGAAAAAAGACCCGGTGAACGATGACTAAGCATCAGTCTCTGTTGTGATCTCTCCGCCATGGCCAGCTTGTCTCGCTCGGCGCGGATAACGGTCTTGCTCGCCATAGACATTCTCTTCTTCTTCATAGAACTTATCGTCGGTACGTCCATCCCTCTCCTTTGCTACACCCTTCTAATATCTACAGGTTATGCCGTCGGCTCACTTGCGCTCGTCGCCGACAGTTTTCATATGCTCAAGTGAGTGGCAATCTCACAGTCCTCCCCTCGCTCACCCTCCCGCAGCGACGTCATGAGCTTGATCGTGGCTCTCTATGCTATCAGGGTTTGTCATAAACTTGTGGCATTTCATCGCAACTCGCCTCACACAGCCCTTCGCACGCAGCTCTCCACTCAAAGCGCAAATGACTCTCGTTACTCCTACGGCTGGCACAGGGCAGAGATCCTTGCCGCCCTTATCAATGGTGTCTTCCTCTTGGCACTCTGCTTCTCCATCACGATGGAGGCCCTGGAGCGTTTCTTCAGCACGCCTGGTGTGCACCGTTTCTTTGTGTGGGAAGAGTTTGCCGCTCAATCCTCGCAGAGATCTCAAACCCCCGGCTGGTGGTTATAGTCGGATCTTTCGGCTTAGCATCTAATATCGTCGGCCTCTTCCTCTTCCACGGTGCGGCTGCCCTGGCTCTCTCATCACCAACCTAACCCCGTTCATCACAGAACATGGCCACACCCATGAGCGCAAGGGTAGTGTCCCATCATCCCGACCCGCCAGCATCCACGTTGTTCAAGACAGCAACGGTGGCCATGTTACTTCTCGGAACCGTTCCACATCCTACTCGTCGCTGTATGGACACCCTGTCGCTACCCGGGCTTCGCTCATGCAAACCGCTCAAGATATGGCATCCTCTTCGCTCACTCAGGACAGCACTATGCAATCGAATGAAGAAACTCCTCTCCTCGGATCACCGACCGAGGACTCTCGACCACCTCAGCTGTCCGCGGACCACGTTGGTCATGCACGTGGCAAGGGTCATTCGCATGGTTCAATGAACATGCAAGCCCTGGTACTCCACGTCTTGGGTGACGCCCTGGGCAACGTTGGCGTCATCGCCACCGGCCTTGTCATCTGGCTCACGACATGGAAATACAAGTTTTATTTCGATCCAATCGTCAGTCTCGTGATCACTACGATCATCTTTTCGTCTGCATTGCCTTTGGGTATGTCTGCCCTCATTTTTTTTTATCAACGCGGGACCTCACCCTTCCACCGCCTCGAGTTCGAAGCGCGTCTTTCATTCTGTTGCAGGGTGTCCCGCCGACCATCTCCCTGGATGAAGTGCGGGCGTCGATCTTAAGTGTCAAGGGCGTGCTTTCAGTTCATGAGCTCCACGTCTGGCAGCTCTCTGAATCCAAAATAGTTGCATCAGTCCATGTGATGGCATCCCGTAATCACGACTTCATGCCCGTCGCTGCAGAGATCCGCAAAGCTCTTCACTACCATGGCATCCATTCTAGTACCATCCAGCCCGAATACCACTCATGTAGTCCTCATGTGATACCCGAGGATCGTCTGAAGGTTCGTAGGACAGTGGGCTTGGTCAAGACAAACAGTGATTAATTGATCGGTCTGCCAGATGCATACGGATTCGTCTTGTCTCATTCTTTGTCCACCAGACCAGAATTGCGACCCCTCAGAGAACGCATGTTGTCGTACGTTTTTATCCAAAGCTATTGTGACTCTGGTTGACGACGCTGTTGGCAGCTCCACCAGCATCCACAGTGTGAGATGATTTGTGAGTATTCATAACCGCACATGGTGTCGCACCAGACCACAAAACTTGTATCATATACTAGAAATTCATTGCACTTGTCACGTCATAAACACCGGAAAGTTCGCAGCAAAGGGTGGCGATGTACCCAGACGTTCGAGAACTACCTTGCTCGTACTCGAAGTTGTTTTCCGTGTACGGAACTCCGCGGCTAGTTTTCTGGCTAATACAGCGCTTGCTTGTCCCAGTCGCGTGGTGTGATCGTTGCACATGGTCTGTAGTGCCCATTCGAGATGAAGGGTGCAGGAGAGGGCACCAGCGATGATCGTCGCCAAAAGTTCCGTGTGAACGCTCGTGTCGCCTCCCTGCTGATCGACTGTGGCAATCAACTGAGGGAGAACGTTGTACATGAAGAGGGGGAGGAGTGGGGGTACACCAGGACGTGG
>QFEL01003771.1:0-10922 GCA_003316195.1 Neoboletus brunneissimus
TGCACTCCATTAAAGTGAAACATTGGAACACTTTTGGGAGTCACTGTACCTCTATGATGAGACACATCATGTCCCTCGACACCATCCCCACCACCATCGCTGATTGGTACTCCAAGGCTGTCCACTTTCAAAACCAGTGGGAATGAGCCAATGAAATTGCCAAGCGAAACCTGCAACCCACACGCCAAACCTACCAATCCTGTTCCCCTAACCCAGCCCCCAAGAAGGACCCCAATGCGATGGATACCTCGGCCATCAAGGTCGAGAAGATGACCCTGGCCATCAAAAAGCAGTGTATCAAGAAGAAACTCTGCTTCCAATGCCGCAAGCCTGGTCATGGGTCTGCTCAATGCCCCTACTTCACCTCCCCTTGCAAGCAGGTAAACTGTTATGTTCCAACCGGGTAGCTGGGTGAAATGGCCCAAAGCAAGGCTTAGGCAAAATCAACTAAAACTCAACAGGAAGAGGAAAGGTGACTGAGAGGAACTATTGGGGGTAAACTCCCAAGAGAACTAGACTGGAGATACCAGCCATAGCTCCCTGGGTTTATATATTCATACTAGTGTTTGTACATATTGTATCTAGATCTCTGATCTAGGGCATAGGGCGAGCGGTAATTAAATAAGCAAGGCATATGCATGTAAAATGGAAGTGTAACGGTAATGAAAAGCATGAGGTGCACACACGGTGTGGCAGAATGGAAGTTAATAAAGACAGAGATGAATGTGAGAAATGAATATAATCATATATGGATAAAGTGTCCATTCTGAGATCTGGACTAGCACATGACCTTGTCACGTGACCCTCAAGGGGTATCTCAGAGTTGCACAGAGTCCGTTGTCTCCTAGAGAAAGGTAAGAAGAAATAAATAGACGTAGGTGTGCATGTGATCTAGTCACGTGACTGAGAAACTGAAAGAAAAGTGATAAGTACGAATCGCGAGTACACTCTGTTACGCGACCATAACACTGGGAACGTAGACCTGGTAGGATCTTCTAATTGAGGAAGTCCTGATGGGGGTGCTAGACAGCAGTAGAAGATCATCAAAGAGGTGGACATTGGCATAGGGTGCAAAGTACAGGTGCTACAATGCTAGGGAAAGTCCATGGGTACAAGGTACTAGGAGGGTACCAGGTAAGACGAAGGTAAAGACCCAATGTTCTAAGACGTTCGGTATATAAGTAGATAAATCAAGAGGAGCCTGAATGTGGGCCAGGGGTATGGGCAAAGGGCAGGGTTGTCAAAAGGACATGCAAGCTAAAGTGGCAGGTGTGAAATGAACAAGGTAAAGGCCACGTAAGCGGGGGCGAAGGGGAATACTACAGCATGACGTCGGTGGACGCATGATTAGGACAAAGGGTGTGCCAATAGCCCCAATGGTAAGGTAAATGAAAGTCTACAAGGTGAATAAGAAGGAAGAGAAAGCGTATGAGGGTGCCAGGGGGAGATCCTGGGCAGATGCAAGGACAAATGACGGTGACAGGGAAGATCCCCAGATGTGACCGGTGAAGGTCCAAGGTGACGGGGAGGAAGGGCATTCCTGGTTAGGCACAGGAACGGGTCTATGGTGGAGGGTAGGACGGAGGAGGTAACTTGGAGTGGAGACAAGGGCGGAAGACAAAGGATCCGAGTGATGTCGGGTTATGAGACCAAGTGAGGGGCTCACGTTGGGGACAATGACAGCCTCTTTAAGCAAGGAGGGACGAGGACAAGGGGTGAGGTACAGGTGTACAGATGGTTCTCACAAGTGTGAGACAGGGGTTGAGCCGAAAAAGGGATAGGGGCTGGGCAAGTTGTAACATAAACGCTGTAGCCAAGGAAACCAAGGATAAGGGTAAAGGGGAAGAAAAGGACGATGTCCCAAATCTGATTGATTGTGAGGATGATGATGAAGATACCTGACCGTACGTCAGGTCCACTATCCCTCCTTGGGTTTTTAGATGGGGAAGCAGCCTTGACGCCTCCTTCCCCTACTTATGCCTCTGTACTAGTATGAGATATCTCTAAGAAAATGCAAATCTCTGTCCAAGTCATAGTACCGTCGCACACCCTGAAAGCCGTCGAAACCTGAGCCCTCATCGATAGCGGTGCAGACATCTCCTGCATCAACTGGGACTTTGTCCACAAACACCACCTCCCTGTCCAATGCCTGAAAGAACCAATCCTAGTCCAGAACATCAATGCCTCCTACAATAAAGACAGGGTGATCAAATTCACCACCGATCTCTTCATCAACATTGAAGGAATCACCCAATGAGTGACCTTCCATGTCATGAACTGCGGACATGAAAACCTCATCCTTGGCCTCCCTTGGCTTCGCGCTGCCAACCCAATCATTGATTGGACCACCCCCACCATTCACCTCAACAAATCGATTGACCAGTCTGAAGAACTCTTCCTCGCCCAAGTAACAGACACCCATCACCATGATTCCAAATTCCACCGCCCAGAACCCCCTCGCCTCTGGAGACATATCCACACCACCCCGTCCAAAGACATGCACCTCTACTCCTACCTGGATCACCTCTCCGAAAATGAGTGGATCAGAGTGACCTACACAGAATATGCTGTCAACCGCATTCTCAAATGCAGCTCCCACTTTATCTCAAGGGACTCTCTCCTCATCTGCAAACTGACCACCACCACCGACCTCACCATCGTGGCGGAAGCCACAAAGAAACCCATTACACTCCCTCCTGAATATTCCCAATTCACCTCTGTCTTTGACGAGGAAGCCACTGCCATGCCACCATCCCACCCCTACAACCATGAAATCAACCTCGACGAATCCTTTGTGCCCAAAATCGCCAAAGCCTACCCTCTCACCCCAGAAGAATGACTTGTGGCAGAAGCATTCCTAGATGAAAACCTTAAGACAGGCAAGATCCACCCCTCGAATTCCCCTCAAGCCTCCCCCTTCTTCTTTGTAAAGAAAAAGGATGGTTCTCTCCACCCCTGCCAAGACTACCGATATTTAAACGAACATACGATCCGTGACGCCTATCCCCTTCCATTAATATCTGACCTTGTTGATAAACTCCACAGCTCAAAGCTCTATACCAAGTTTGACGTGCAATGGGGGTATAACAATGTCCGGATTAAAGACGGACACCAATGGAAAGGCGCATTCATCACTCACAAGGGCCTCTTTGAACCGACTGTCATGTTTTTCGGAATGACCAACTCCCCTGCTACATTCCAATGGTTCATGAATGACTCCTTCTCCAACATGATCACCAAAGGATGGCTTGTTATCTACATGGATGACCTCCTCATCTTCTCCCCTGACACAAAAACTCACAAAGAATGAACCAAACGTGTCCTCCAACGCATGACAGAGCTTGACCTCCACCTCAAGCTCAAGAAATGCACCTTTGCTGCTGAAGAAGTTGAATACCTCGGCATGATCGTCAAACCCGATCAACTCGCCATGGACCCAGTCAAGCTCAAAGGCATCTCCACCTGGCCCCAGCCTACCACTGTCAAGGGAGTCCGCTCCTTTCTTGGCTTCGCTAACTTTTATCGCTGCTTCATCCCAAATTATTCCAACATTGCCCGCCCCCTCATCAATCTTACCAAAAAGACAGCCGAATGGAAGTGGTCTCCCTCCTGCGAATCTGCCTTCCTACAACTCAAATAACTCTTCCTTGAACAACCTGTCCTCCACCTCCCCGATCTGTCCACCCCCTTCGCCATTGCCACTGATGCGTCATAATATGCGTCTGGGGCCATCCTCCTCCAAACTGATTCAAACGGTAACTGGCATTCCTGCTCCTATCTCTCCCAGTCCTTTATCCCTGCTGAACGCAACTATGACATCTACGACAGAGAACTCCTCACTGTCATTCATGCCCTTAAAGCCTGGCGACACTACCTCCACAGGTCCCCCTTCCCTGTCCAAGTTTTCACCGACCATAAAAACCTCACCTACTTCCGCTCACCCCAAACTCTCAACCATCGCCAGGCATGCTGGCTCCTTGATCTAGCCAACTTTGACCTCAAAATTGTCCACATCCTGGGGTCCCAACTCGCTGGACCTGATGCCCTCTCACACCGACCAGATCATCTCCCCTGTGACCCTGATAACCAAGGCGTGACTCTCCTGCCTCCTCTTACAGTTCGACCTAGGGAGGAGTGACCATAGACCCGAAAGATGAAAGCTCAGGTGAAGGCAGTGAAGGTGGAGACACAGGTGAAGTGGGGCATATGACAGAAAGTGGGGACGTAGATGGGGACGAGGATCAGAGGTCCGAAGTCCCAGTCGACTCAGGTCTGAGGCCTTGTTGTTGAGTACGAAGGATGCGAAAGGCTAAGCCAGTCCAGTGATGGGCGAAGTCAAATCGCGCAAAGGTGAGCTTTTCAAGAGGTAGATTTGGGAAGCTAAGCTAGGGTACAAGTGTGCTAGCCAGCCGTTTAAGTAGTGTACCCTACTGCGCACAGACTGAGTCAGGAAAGGTAAGTACAGGGCGAAGGGGAGAGGGTGTGCATGGTGTCCGAGCGGGGGTACTACAGCAAGGGCACGAAGAGGGGACGGAGCGGAGGCAGTAGCCAGAGATGAAATATGGAGATGAAAAGGGGCGCTGCCTGGGGTGGAGGGGAAGGGTTCAGAAAAGGACCCAGGCTAGGCTGTGTGTTTGAAGGTTTGAATGAAAAGGGACCGTAACTAACCATGACTGATGAGAGCGCGAGAAGTAAGAGGCATTGGTGGAACCGGGACAAGCAAAGGGAGGAAAGGAGAACAGTAGGGAAAAAGGTAGACTTAGGAGTGAATTGTAACACCTCCCTCCCTCTTTGTCTGCCTCATTGACACCACCCTCTCTAATCGCATTAAATCTGCCTCGACAGACGACCTGTGTGCCCTTCAAGCACTCCAATCCCTATCCCAAGATACCCCAGCATTCCTGCATTCCTGCACCTCCCCTTGGCAACTACTTGACAGTATTCTTACCTACAATGGTCACATCTACATTCCCACCAACTCCTCTCTTCGCCGTTCCATCCTTCAATGATGTCATGACCACGCCTCCACTGGCCACCCTGGCTATCTTAAAACATGCCAACTCGTCGCATCCAAATTCTGGTGGCCCAGCCTCACCTCTTACATTCGCCACTATGTCGAGGGCTGCACCACCTGTCAACAAAACAAATCTAACACTCATCCCACTGTTCCGCTGCTCACCCCCATTCACTCAACCTGTACCTGCCCCTTCCAGCAGATCTCCTGCGATCTCATCACCGATCTCCCCCTGTCCGGAGGCTTTGACTCTCTCTTGGTCATGGTCGACCATGGGCTTACTAAGGGGGTGATCCTCTGCCCCACTACTAAGACTGTGACCGCAGAGGGCATCGCCATCCTCTTTTTCCTCTCAGTCTACAAATGCTTCAGCCTCTTTGATAAAGTGATCTCTGATTGGGGACCTCAATTTACCTTGGCATTTGCCAGAGAACTTGGAAAACTCCTCAACTACAACCTCGCCCTCTCCACCGCCTACCACCCTCAAACAGATGGGGAAACTGAACGTGTCAACCAAGAAGTCGAGACCTACCTCTGGATCTTCTATGAAGTGCACCCTACAACTTGGGCTGATTCGATTGCCAATGCTGAATTCGCCCACAACCACCGCCCCCACCCTGTCACCAACCAATCTCCATTCTACCTTATGATGGGCTATGAACCCCGCACCCTACCATTGGTCATCTCCGAAACCTCCCTGCCCACAGTCGCCTCCTGCATCAAGAACTTGACAGCTGCCCGTGATGAGGCCCTAGCAGCCCATGAACTCACATGCCAAGTAATGATGTCTGTTACGTTCGAACCCGGGTAGGCTCGAGACGTAGACCGGTAAGTGACTTCTTATCGAGGATGTCCTGACGGGGGCGCCAGACAACGGAAGAAGGCAACCAAGGGTGTTGCATAGGCTAGGTAGGTGAATACAAGGGGTATGGCTAAGATGGACAAGGTACAAGTCCAGAGGTAGAACCGGTAAGCTGAAGCTAGAGTACCACTAGCTAGGATCGTCCTGTATATAAGGATAACGAATGAAGAGGAGCCCGAATGTGGGCTAAGGGTAAGGGCAGAGGGTGAGGACATCAAAAGGACGCGTAGGCTGAAGTGCCAAGTGTGAAATACGTGAGAGTGGGGCCGCGTAAGCGGGGCGAAGGGAAAATACTACAGCATGACGTCGGTGGACGCATGAGAGGGGACCCGGGGGAGATCCTGGGCAGATGCGAGGACAAATGACGGTGATGGGGAAGATCCCCAGATGTGACCGGTGAAGGTCTCGGGTGACGGGGAAGAGGGGCGTTCCTGGATAGGCACGGGAACGGGTCTACAGCAGAGGGTGTTACAATTTTCCCCTACATCTACCTTTTTCCTCTCTTCTCTTTCGCTCGTCTTAGCCTTACCTGTGCCTCTTACATCTCACGTGATCGTCTGTCACGGTCGGTCACACTTCTTTTCATTTAAACCTTAAACCACACAGCCTAGCCCGGGTTCTTTTCGAACCCTTCCCCTCTGCCCCGGGCAGCGCCCCTTTTATCTCCGCTCTTCATTTCCGACTATTACTTCCATTCCATCCCGTTCCGTGCCCTTGCTGTAGTACCCCCGCTCGGACACCATGCGCACCCCTTCCCCTTTGCCCCATGCTTGCTATATCTGACTCGGTCTGTGCGCAGTAGGGTACCCTATTTAAACGACTAGCTCGCACCCTTGTACTGTAGCTTAGCTTCCCGAATCTACTCCTTGAAGCTCACCTTTGCGCGATCCGGCTTCGCCTGTCACTGGACCGGCTAGCCCCTTTGCACCCTTCGAACTCGACAACAAGGCCTTAGACCTGAGTCGACTGGAACTCCGGACTTTCGATCCTCGTTCCCACCTGCGTCTCTGCTTATAGCATCCCGTGTCTCCCCAAACCCCTTTGTCAGTCGCCTCGTCCCGAGAGCTTCTACCTTTCGGGTCTACGGTCGCCCTACCCTAGGTCGAACCGTAACAGAGGGTAGGGTGGAGGAGGTAACTCGGAGTGGGACGAGGATGGAAGACGGTGAGTCCGAGTGATGTCTAGTCATAAGGCCAAGCGAAGGAGTCACGTTAGGGATGGCGACGGTCTCCAAAAGCTAGGAGGGATGAGGACGAGGGGCGGGGTACAAGTGTACAGGCGGTTCTCACAGGTGTGAGACAGGGGTTGAGCCGAAAAAGGGATAGGGGCTAGGTGAGTTGTAACAATGTCACACAACCAGAGGAAGTTCAAACCTTTCAAGAAAGGAGATAAAGTTTGGCTCGAAGCCTGCAATTTGAAATGATCAGTCATTAATCCCAAATTCGCATCTAAATGGGAAGGACCTTTCGTCATCACTGAAGTCCTCTCCCCTATCGTCGACTGCCTCCGCATCCCCCCTACCTGGAAGATACATCCCGTCTTCCATGCCTCCCTATTGACCCCATACAAGGAAAACCCTGTACATGGCCCCAACTTTCCTGCTCCACCATTGGACCTTGTAGACAGAGAAGAGGAATACGAAATCGACAGGATTCTAAAACACCAAGGCTCCACCCGCTCCCACTCGTATTTGATACAATGGAAAGGGTACACTGCGGAAGAAGACTCCTGGGTCCCTGAGCACGACCTCAAACATTCGAAGGCCACCCTCCTCGACTATAAAAAACGTCACCCAAGACACTTCTCCCCCAATCCTTGCTCTCGCACCTAACACCACCAACCTTCACTGCCAACGATGCCCTGCTCTGATGTCCCCACCGACAACTATTACCCTGCCACCATCCCGTCCTCTGTCGCCCCCTCCTCCATCTCCTCTATCACCCCATTATCAATTGTTTCACCTACTCCTAGTTCTACTCTTTACAGTCCTATACCCATTGTTGATGACATCTCCCTGCCTTCATCACACATCGCTACTCCTGGCTGGGGGGCTCCTTCTCCTTCCCCTCAGCGCCCAAATCTTCCTGGTCTTGAAGGGCCTGCTGCTCCCCCGACCATCACATCGGTAGATCTCCCTGTCTTCGCCCACCGCTTGCGAGACGAACTCCCTAGTGGGGAGGAACTCCGCCAGCTACACACCTTCCTTCAAGACTCCCGCCTCATCATCGCTGTATCCTCTCATCTCAATCTCTGCTCCCCCCTCTGGGGCCTCTATAAAGTGTACCTTTAGTACTCTCGCCTCTCCCTCCTCACCTCGCGGACCACCACCACCTCCAGTGCCCACATAGCCCTCATGGAGTTACAAGTGGAACAGATCACAGAGGAACTAGAGGGACACCTCATCTCCGCCATGTTCCAGTTAGGCATGCTCAAATTTCTGAAAGAGATTGACCGCTACCTTTTTGAACTCGCCACCTTTTCCACCCTTTCCTCCTCCACCCCCTCTGCATCCTCCTCGCTGCTGAACGATGAGGAAATCTGTCTCATTGAACGAGTGGAAGCCCACTGGACCGGACATGAAGGACGCCAACCACTACTCCCATTACACCCTCGGTACACCGAAACCTGTTATGAATGCCACCGCCTCGGACATATCCGCCCTGAATGCCAGTTCTATCAATGCCCTAACTGCCTTCGTTGGGCCCTGGGCCACCTCGGCTCCCATTGCACGGTTCGATGACTTGTCAACCCCCCTCCATCGACTTCGTCAACATTTTCTTCCTCACGTCATACCACTTCCTCCTCCTCATCCACTTCTGGTCCACCTCGCCCAGTACCTTCACCTCGTCGCTCCTCCTCCCATCCTCGTTGTTAGCCCACTCCTGCACCTGCTCGTCGTCCCGCACCCATGCCCCCACGCCCCCATACCCCCCAGTACGACAATAACGATGATGTCTACGATGATATCGCCTGGGGAAACATCACTGGCTCCCCCTACCATGGATTGGCCGACCTCTATTAGAAATCTGTTCGCCAGTGGCTAACAGGATAGCAGGGGGGTAATGTTACAATATACTTGTATGCCTACTCTTTTTCCTCTCTACAATACACTTTTCTCGTCTATGCCTCCTCATTCGACTCATTGTGTCGTGACTCATCTTACTGTGACTCGTCACCGGTCACTGTCGGTGCCTTTTCATTTGAACCCTAAACCACACAGCCTAGCCTGGGTTCTCTTTCGAACCCTCCCCCTCCACCCTGGGCAGTGCCTCTTTCATCTCCGTTCTTCATCTCCAACTACTGTCCCCGTTCCACCCCACTTCGTGCCCTTGCTGTAGTACCCCCACTTGGACACCATGCACACCCCCTCCCCCTCGCCCTGTACTTACCATACCTAATTTGGTCTGTGCGCAATAGGGTACACTACTTAAACAGCTAGCTAGTGCTCTTGTACCCTAGCTTAGCTTACCCAAATCTACACTGTAAAAGCTCACTTTTGTGCGATCCCACTTCGCCTGTCACTGGACTAGCCTAGTCTTTCACATTCCTTAGTACTTGACAACAAGGCTATCAACCTGAGTTGACTGGAACTTCGGACCCTTGATCCTCGTTCCTGTTACGAGTATCACTCATGTGATCTGTCACGAGACTCCTCTTCCCACGATCACGGACACCGTTGACAAGTGGAAAAATGTACTAATGACCCTAGGCGATGAGGAAGCGTGGAACACAGCCTGGACACAGATCTCTGACAAAGATCCAGTGCTGAGGACGTAAGCACAGACGCTTTTCTCTACTTCTCCTGCAACAGCCCTCAGAGGCTTTCTCTATTTAATACTTCCGGTTAATCACGTTCCTATTGGTCCGGACTCTATATGTCCTCAGTAGCATTCTCTTGCATGCTACCTCATCTCCCCCCCTTTACTTATTATCACCGAGCGGACCCTGAATCCCTTACTATATATAGCATGTACGTTCTTTGTGTATGGTAACTTTGATCTACACATCACTTCGTGTCTACAAGTTCCGAGCTCACATCTCCCCGATCTCGCCTTCATTCCATACTCGCCCTCTATTCCCTTCGCTAGGAAGTAACGCCCCATTCTCAGTTTGGTACCTCGGAGACCTAGCTCCAGGAAGCTATACTTAGGAAGTCCACTCAGGACTTAGTGGACATGAGTTGTGTCACCAGTTATGTCCAGGCGTAACAGTTCCCCTCTGCATCTCTGCCCATAGGCCCTCTCCATACCACTACCTTTGTACCTCAGTCTTCACCCTCCCGTCACGAGCTTCTACCCTTTGGGTCTATGGTCGCCCACCCTAGGTCAAACCGTAACACTCATCACATGGTTGTGCTAAATGTGTATCAGGGGTGAAAATAAAACAATGGTGTTACAACTCGTCCTAGCCCCTATCCTTTTTCGGCTCTAGCCCCTGTCTCACACCTGTGAGAACTGTCTATACACCTGTACCGCACCCCTCATCCTCGTCCCTCCTCGCCTAGGGAGGCTGTCACCATCTCTAACGCAACCCCCTTGCTTGGTCTAACAACTAGACACCACTTGGACTCATCGTCATCTGTCCCCGTCCCTACTCCAAGTTACCTCCTCCGCCATAGACCCGTTCCCATGCCTATCCTGGAACGCCCTACACTCCCGTCACCTAGGACCTTCATCGGTCACATCTGGGGATCTTCCCCATCACCGTCATTTGTCCTCGTATCTGCCCAGGATCTCCCCCTGGTGCCCTCGTACACTTTCGCCCTCTTCTTGTTCACCTTGTATACTTTCATTTACCTTACCCTCAGTGCTATCGGCACACCCTTCACCCTAGTCATGTGTCCACCAACATCATGCTGTAGTGTTTCCCTTCGCCCCACTTATGCAGCCCCTACCCTCACTTATTTCACACCTGGCACTTTAGCTTGCGCGTCCTTCTGACGGCCTTGCCCTTTGCCCACACCCTCGGCCCACATTCGGGCTCCTCTTGATTCATATACTTATATACCGGACCTCTTCGTACACTTGTTATCTATTTTGATCTTGC
>QFEL01003778.1:0-14498 GCA_003316195.1 Neoboletus brunneissimus
TTGGCCATGTTGTCACAAGCTGCATCCGTTGGAAGGGTTCTCATCGAGCTGACCCTTTTGCAAACACCACGTTTAGGATGAAGAATCTTTGCCAGTCCAATGAAGCCGGTCAGGTCCAACAAATAACCTCAAGCCGTCCTCTTCGGCTCGGGTCAGGTTGATCAAATCACCTACTGCCCTCTCACCGACATCGATCCCAACGCTCTACCAGCGAAACGGTCTTCTCATTGCACGCTCGATTGTACATCGACCAACGAATTAACTATCATATGCTCATACAAGTATCTACAACCAAATAAAATTACACGCTCGCATATTCTTTACGCGCCTAGAGGGTCCAATTGACTAGAGGTTCAATCGCTTTTTTTTTCAAACGTATGCCTGGAGACGACGTTCCAGAAGTCATGACCCTGGATCCTGGCGAGTTTGAGCTCGAGAGGAGTTGGCTGGCGATCGCCGCCACCAGCAAACGTACCCGCTCCCCAAGGCGACCCTATAATCCACGTCGGACGCCTAGGATCGCAGACTGAAAGAAGAGACACTTACCGCCGCGGACCTCGTCCAGGTTGCTTAGAATGTCACGGGTGTGTTCGTAGCCAAGGGGTACAAAGACGATGCCATGGTGGGCGAGAGTAGAGAGGGAGCTGATGACGGTTGCTTCCTGACCACCGCCCGGCGTGCCCGTGGAGACGAACACACCAGCAAACTTGCCCGCCAGGGCACCTTTCATCCAGAGCCCGCCAGTGGCATCCCAAAAGGTCTAGAAAACAAACGATAAAATTAGCTCTCGAGGGTGACAACACGAAATGCGCTGTTCAAAGATACCAACCTTCCACTGAGCAGGGAAGTTACCATAACGAGTGGGGATGCCAAACAGGTACGCATCGTATGTGCGAAAGTGTTCGTTCTTGAAAATCGGGTAGTCTGGTTTAGGGGGTGCTTTCATTCTGGTGAGCACATCGTCCGAGAGGGTCTCTGCGATCCTTGGTGGAGGACTGAATCAGTCGTCGACAGGCAGAGATATGATAACACGTACTGGTAGATGGTGGCCGATCCATTAGCCTCCTCAATGCCTTGTTTGACGGATTCTGCGACTGCGAAATTGTGATGATCAGAGGTAAGTCAAATCAAGACATGATAGGGTCCTTACGCTTGGCGATATGGCCGTACAACGAATAAATAACGATGGCTACCCTGGGAGAAGACATGGTGCAAGCAAGTATCGAAACGACTGAGAGGGGGTGGTTTGGTGCGAGGAAGATTGGGGTTCGATTGGTACGACTGCTTATATTTCTGAAAAGTTGGATTGTGGCAATCGCAGCCCCTGTTCTTGAAAAATCGGAATACTTAGGGGCATTGGGACAAGGACCCCCCTTACCCTCAGCCTGAACCATCTGACACTCCGAAAGAAACTAGATTCACTCAGAACTTAATAGATGTTATGGCCGATGGGAGGATGTCGGTCGAGAATGAAGCAAAGAGACGTTGTGCGCAACTTTACCAAGCAAGCGAGAGGGAAGAGCTCATTGTAAATGTTCGTACGACTCGGCAGAGAGGTCGGGGAGGATGGAATGCTTGCGGGGTGGGTGTTGCGACGTTGGGCATTCCGAATCTTCATCCAGCGGCTAGGTTGTGACTCGTCAACGTGTAGGTACTTGGTATTCACTGTCGTTCAGAACGTAGTCTCCATATTCGAGCGCATCATCAGATTGGTCAATTATTTCGACGGAAGGAAAGACGCGACCTCGGATTGAAGTCGAGCGAAACGGTTAGTGTTACCCGACAATAGCCGATAGTCAGGACTGCTACCCAGTTCACAGCACAGAACCTTCATATTATCTTGTGACAATGCAACGGTATCTATCCCAGAACAGGGCCCCAGAAAGAGAACAGGAGTGTTGTCAATTCGCAAATGAAAGACATGATTAGTGCACTCACCTGCTGTTCCGCAGACCCATGTGACTTTGGGGGCCCTTCAGGCTATTAGCTAATAGGATCGTTGGCCTTGGATCATTGAAACCGGGCTGTGAAGGATGGGAGCATCCAGTTGGCGTATGTCTTCCAAATCGTTTGACTGTTGAATGACTGTTTAGTAGAATGGCAGTAAACAAGACATGAAAGAAACCTACACGAAGACAGTAGCTAATTGGTCCTCATTCCCACGGTAAACCACTTCTTCTGCGATGGTCTTCCGGGCTTCGTCCGAAGGCCCCTGTAGTAACAAGTACCTCAGGATTTGGCGTACATCCCATTTCTTTGATCACTAGACTTTCCAAGCTCTAAGATACTGGAATATGCAGCTTGAATAGGGACGTTAGAAGAAAGGGCAGAGATTTCACTTGGAAGGCTTGGGAGCCATGATTTGTCGCTACTTGCTCACTGTCAGAGATTTGTTCTGAGTGATTCCAATGGGGGTACACAACATTAGGGATCACAGCCATAAAATCGACGTGTGCAAATTGTCCACGAGGCTGAATAGACTGGTAGTTGGTGATTAGTATCGAAAGTTGGAAGACATCTTGAAGACATCCAAGCAAGGTCTCTGGCGGTAACGCTGCCCGCTTATTTTTTACGGGTGTTCAACCTCACAGGGGCCAAGATCCGATGGCAAAATGATAACGCAGCGGTCAGGACCATTAATGAAGCAGTCACGATCCACCAACAATACCCAGCAGCATTCACGCTTGAACACACGGTTGGAAGCCGAGGAGGCGAGCACACGAATGCAAAGGACAACCACACGGGACAAGTTGACCACACACTACACGAGTCTACAGAACTTCCTCCAGTGCGATATGGTTGACTTTTCCGGCCGCGGAAAGGTGAATAAACTCTCAAAGGATACCACGTCACTCATTACTGCAAGCTCCTCCCACCATGGCGCGACATTATTCAGCAGGAACTTGGGTGCTAGGTTGGTCAGATGGCATCAGCACAATATTGTTTGTTTCCCTCCTCCGCTTTTCCCTTCCCACTTTGATTATGAATGTTCTAATCTGCTACGTACGTGCCTGTGATCCCTCGGACAAATTAAATGCCAATTGTGTCAGTCTTCATTTGATCTGCCAGTGGTCTGGTTCACGATTCGGATACCCAAGCCGAAAGACATTTATTCACTGTCGGACATGAATCTCTTAGCGGTTATCTCAACGATATCGTGGCAATGCCGCTTCGAGAGATCACCCAGACACGGTTAAAAATATGGGTATCACACCGGTGCGACACAGTTAATTGTCGAAGCTAGTCTAAACAGTTCGTGTCGAGTTTACTACGATCCAGTGCAGAACCGGTCCCTACGACCCTAGTGCGATACCGGACAGACGTTAGCGAGTATTGACATCGCAAGTGCTTGCAAAGATTTGCGACGTCACGAGGTGGATCTGCTGGTCCCCACAGGTTGTCCCCATGTTGGTTTCCATGAGAGAGTTGGTGTGTAATAATTCAGGGCCCGAGTCATGGATCCATTTGGGTTAGCCTTCGGCAGTTTTGCAAGTTTTTTTTTCATTTACCACAGCCATTATCTGAAAGGAACCTCGTGCCCGCCCATAGATTGGCTCATCATGATCTTATCGACCCTCAATTTGGATATTGCTTTCCAGGACTGCCCGGGCCAACGGTAAGCATCCATTAATTGGCGCTCATGGATGAGAAATCCAAGTCCAGTCCATGTCAAAAATTGATGATGCGCCGGTGCGGTCTTCTTTGTATCTGGTAATCCTTCGCTCACGCTACTCAGGCATATAAGCAGATCATGTGGTCGATAGCACGGATTTCCAGGCTTTGGCAGCATACGCCGTCACGTCCCACGCCTGATACATGCTCTTTAACCTCCCTTTCTTCCTCTAGTCGACCGCTTATCTCCTCACGCACCGCCAAGTCACAGTATCTTCGGAATGTGTTTCCCTGGAAAGCGGCAGAAGGAGAATTTCTCCGAGCCACAGCCGGAACGAAAGGATACAAAAGCTGACACAGCTGAACCCATACCATCATCTGCCCTCGTTCCTTCTGCACCTTCTCCAGTGCCACCACCTCCCTTAGAGCCTACCACTTCTGAATCTTCAGACACCGCTATGTCGGGCCCCCGAGTTGCCATCGTTATCTACTCCCTCTACGGGCACATTGCCAAACGTATGTCTCTTCGATGAGCCTTTCTCTCACTCGATCTAAGACCAAATCCTTTCTGTGCAGTCGCCGAGGCTGTCAAGACTGGTGTCAGCGGCGCTGGTGGTAATGCTACGATCTACCAGTGAGCGTCGTCGCTCCCCTTCATACGTGTCTTGTCGACCTGACCTGGCGTTTAGAATCCAAGAGACCCTCTCCGAGGATATTCTGACGCTCGTCAAGGCACCCCCGCGCCCAGACTACCCCATCCTTCTCCCTGACGACCTCGTCAACTTTGACGCCTTCCTTTTCGGTATTCCCACTCGCTATGGTAACTTCCCCGTGCAGTGGAAGGTATGTCTTCTGCACACGATGCGACGCGTCGTGTCTCATCGGCTTCGTTAGGCTTTCTGGGACGCAACAGGTCCACTCTGGAGCAAGTCTGCTCTCGCCGGCAAGATGTGCGGTGTCTTTGTCTCCACCGGCACCCAGGGTGGTGGACAGGAAATCACCATTGCCAACACCCTCTCCACCTTTGTCCACCACGGGATGATCTATGTCCCCGTTGGTTACAAACACACGTTCCCTCAACTGTCCAACCTGACTGAGATCCACGGTGGTACGTCAGAATTTCATCTCATCTTTATTTACAGTTCCTAATTGTATTTCCGCACCCTCCACCCCTTCTCTTTCCATATATTTATCGTCCCAGGCTCTTCATGGGGTGCGGGAACGTTTGCAGGCACGGATGGCTCTCGCCAACCTTCCCCGCTCGAAATGGAAATCGCGTCTCTGCAGGGTAAAGGCTTCTGGGAGATTGTCGCCAAATACCACGGTTTCTCAAAGTAAATCCATTCCCCGGGCTCCGGTGGTTGCCTTAGATTGCACCTGTCTGTTGTGTTGTATATATCATTTCCAAAACGCGTCGACCGCGTTCTGGAGGATCATATTAATGGCAAATCTGTCTCGCCAGATGGACGGTGGAATCAGAAAGAGCGGTACACGCACACGCCCGTATGGCTCACTAATCAGATAACTGACGCCGCCGCCGGAGGAATCCCCCCCCCCCTGGCCTGCTGCCATCACGTTACCTCTCGTTGAATCTTTCTCATGCGCTAACCGCCGGGGCCCGAGAGAATCCATCCCCTTGGAATTCCAAACGCTTTTGGAAACGTCACATACGGCGCCCGTACTCGCCAAAACGTGCAAGCAAGGTAGATTAACCCAAACATGAACCAAAAAGAGGCCGTAAGCGTTCACGACGGACTGGTTTCACTTGCAGTGGACGTGATCGTTCACGCGTGGGTGGGTGACTGCCATCAGTGAGACACTTGGTGAAACGAGGGGGTATTGGTTCGGCTTCGACGGTGGCCTGTGAAACTCGTTTATGTTTTTCGTCCCAGTGGCGCGCGTTCGTGATCGATTTACCCGTCGGTGGGGTTTGCGACATGGCCCGTGATATCAGCAATCGGGCATGGTTACATCAATGAGAGAGAGGCGTTGAATCGTCGTGTTCGTTGCCTATGTTGACCGCGGGGGGCGATAAACACCTCGAACTTCGTACTCGCCGCTAGACTTGGACCGGACCGCTGTGCAGTCTTTTTTTTTCTTTCGCAATCGATGAACGTGGATGGTTGAAACAACCACGAGATGGTCTACGACTGGGCTTTAGCCACGTGTACAACTTGTAGAATTCACCTTTTAATTCGTACCATCGTTGATGGGGACATTTCTTTCACCGTCGATGTTCGTTGTGATCGAAGCACTAACGCCCGGTTCCATCGGATTGGCGTTGCCCTCGCATTTGCAGCAGAGACGTTCGGAGTTTTAATCTGCCAGGGACATATCCGGCATCGTAGCGCAAGCACGCGCTGTCTGCTCGAAACCTCAAACACCGTTTTTCAATGTCGATACGTTCTTTCTCACTTTGTTTTCGACGAGGGACCCATGCGTGTACCGAATTGCACAATGTCAGTCGGAGACGGCGTACTTGCTTAGAACGTCCACCCGCCACCACGTTCTGAAATGGATCGCTCCTTTAGCTTCAATGACCACGATAGGCACGTACATACCCAGGCTTCGCAACGGCGGAACAGAGGGACGAAGAAGAGAGCATGTGAGATCGCGTTCGTTGACCTTGCGATAGCGCCCAACGTCCGACGACATGTTCGAAGCAGCGAGTGCTTTCGACGCGTAACCGACTCTCGTCCTGCTCCATTCCCGACGTCCACTAACGGGTGTCTAGATAGGAGTGGTTGTGCCCCAAACGGCGTCGGAGGGCTCAATGGGGTCGTGTGACAGAGCACGACGCCACCTCCCGAACGCTTCGACTCCGACGCACCCCAAGCACACGGTTATTCCCATCCGAGTGCCACCCGTAAGGACTGTGCAGGGGCAGAACACAACTCTGAGTGAACCCTACTGAAGACTCGAAAGGGTCGAGTGCACCCGGGGGCCGGTCGGGGTTCGTTTGCGGCCTCCGTCGATACGACAGCGACGTAAGGGTGTGATTGGCCTCGCACGAAATGAACCAACGCGCATCACGGTTCGCTATTGCGCGATACGTACGTCAACTTTGTGACAATTCGAGAAAACGGCCCCCGGAGGTGTCATGGCAATACACATTCGAATCAGATAAAAAAAGAAGATCCAAGATCTCGATGAACGATCAAAAAGAAACAGGGTCAGCATCCTGTGAGCGCTTGGGGGTGTGTAGAACCGACGTCGGTCATGAGGGACGCAGAGACGTTCAGACCGAAACGTTGATCGTCGTTTATCGCAGATCAAGTGGATTGCAAGAGGGAACCTAGGGAAAGAAATTTCGACATCATCCACTGTACTAAGGGAAGCCAATGTCGTCGGCCCAGCCAAGATTCGGACCTAACCGATCCCCCAAGTCGTCATCCATGGCACCCCATGACGCTTCTTCCTTGCCTTTTACAGCCTACGCGTGACGGATCAGTCTCGGAATGCAACGTTGTCCAACGATGCATGGAAGAAGAATGAGGAGTGGTGTAAAACGTCATCCTCCCGCTAGTGGAAGGAGCACCTCACATAGCTCGGATCCGACACATCGCAACAAGACGCATACCTTTGTCAAATATTCCTTGCTCCTCGCCATCTCCCTCTCCAGACTAGCCAATAGCGCGGCTTGTTCCTGTGCATGTGCAAGGACTCTATCCACGTCCGCCTTCTTAAACATGACAGGTGGATCAAAGAAAGAGACCGTTCCGTCCGCGGATAGTCGCGCGGAGATTTCCGAGGATGCAATCTACGCCGCGTTTATGCTTGTGAACAGGGCCGCCGCGCAATATATGCAGGTTTGTACTTATGAACGCTCACCATGTCAAGAATTAAAGCTCGAGCTTCGTCCACACTCTCGATTCCGACAGTATGCGCAATGTCAGACAAGTGGAGGGTGAGGTACGTCGCCGTCAACTTCTTTATCGACCATCGCGGCGCGCGTTCCAGCGCCTGAAGCACCAAACCCAGCGTCTTCTCCTATTGTAGTCTGAATCAGTATCCAGCGTCAAACGAGTCGTCGACATGTATACGGACGGTCGTGAAAACCTGTTCCCCCTCCACGATAGAACGCAGTCGAGCCCTATGATCCGGGTACGCGTTCACGAACGTTGAATACGCCGTGCCCTTGAGAAGTCGAGGTAACGCTGGGTGAATGTACTTTGGCGGTGGCGTCGTCTGTCGCAAAACATCAGCGGGTGCTCGTGTCTCCTAAGGGCAGAGTCTACCTTGCCCTCGTGGATTAGTTGTACAAGAACCAGCTTCTTGAGCGCCTCCATCTGAATGGCTGCGGCAGCCGAACCTGGACTACATGCACATATCTCGAAGAACTCCTGCGCCTCAGCCCAGTACTTGAGCGCAGCGTACACCATACCCCCCGCATAATGATACACCAAGTTATCGTTGTAATGCAAGTCCGAAATCGAAGTGTCTATTGTTGTAATTGGGTGTGCGAGAACGGGAAGAGCCGCAGTAAAATGTCGGGTCGATACGCATGTCTGTCCCAGTCTCGTTTGGCACACGAGTTCAAGACAAGCGAACGGTGATGCTTACCTTGAGGAAAATGGGGTGAATGGTCGTCAGATGAGAGGAAGACGGTGCGTATCTAGTTAATAGATCAAACAGGGGTTGAATGGCGAGCGTAGGCTGTCCATTTCGAGATCAAAAATATGTTTTTATTCTGGGTCGGACATTGCTTACGTTCCCTGCTGCTTCTGCAAGTACAGGTATTCCATTTGCAAGCAGCGTGACTGAAACGAAGATGAGATGTGACACAGCTACGATAAAGAAACTATATCTTTACCTCTTTCAGGAGCGTATCGTGCCTGCTCTGGCACGAACGTTTGGCAAAACTGGGCCACATACGCCAATGGGAGATTCGGTGCTCCCGTCGTATGCAGCCGCGCAGATCTACCATGCATCCATTCACCACGTCATCAAGTGAAAGACAGAGGGGGTCGGCGCGACGAACACGACTCACAAGATGTGCAATATGCCCAGTGTGTTCGCTTGGATATCCAACACGCTCAACGGGTCCTGTCCGTCCGGCAACAAACTCGCAAGAATCACATCCCGAACCTCCTTGGGTGCAAACGCTTTGAGTTGTTGGTTCAACTGCGATGGAGAGACCGCGGTCGTGATGGCCGTGATGGCGTTGACGAGCGAGACATTGTTTTCGGTTGCGTTGGGTGGAGTTGGCAGTTGCGTTTGCCCATGCGTCTGCACTGGAGATGGTTGTTGTTGTACGCTTGGTTCAGGTTGGGGAGCGGGCTGTTGGGGTGGTGTTGGAAGATTCGGTTGGCTCATGACGCTGGTGTTTGAGGAGGTCGGCCTGCGGGGCGAGTGATTAGTCGGTGGCGCCCGATTTCGAGAGCCAGTGGGCGTGATCAACGCTGGTGGTGTGGTTCTTGTCTCGGAGGATACGGCATGAAAACAAATACGACAACTCACAGTCGCGAAAAGCAGATCGCGAGCCTGAGCGTGTGATGTCCCCGTGCGCGATCAGATACGAAAACTCGTGTGCACTGGGAGCTGGTGAAGCTTCCGATTTCCACGAGACCTTGGTCCGACGTCGAGAGAAGGCGGCACCACACTCGATACGGCGAGTGCCAACAGATCAAAGGAAAAGGTACACGCAAACGCTGAACTAAAGGGGGGGCGCAGAAGCACAATGAGGATTACATAAGAGGCGCGGTTGACTGCAAAGTCTTCCTCGCCTCCTCACCACCATCGTCAGAGACTCGCTCCCTTTGTCCGCCCCGCTCGTTTAACGTCTCCTCTTCAGAGTGGCCCTCCATTATAAGCGATCTACCACTAGCTTGAATTCAGATTGACCTATTAATCGCGCGAGTCATGTCTATATCAACACAAAAACAAGTGGACGTAGTATATCGACCTTGGTGAGGGCCGTCAGTGACATAACGTCGACAAGAACGCACACGACGAACCTGCTTGCCATCGTATCCGACCGCCACCCCAGCCAGCCAGCCAATCAGATCTCCAGGGTTGACACAATCAGAGGATCAGTCCGAGCACCACAGAAGGTTCGAATAACTTATCCGAGAACCGAACACAAGCAAAACGTGCTCTCCCTCTGTGCTCCTCGTACAATTACAACATCGTCTCACCGTTTAAAAGTTTTGCCGATTTTGTCCTGACTTTGGCCCACGCGAGCGTCGCGAATGGTTGCCTGCCCAACGTCAGGTCAAGCACGACACGCAAAACTGGCTACGAGCTTCCAATGAATGCAAGAGTTGGGCCCCGGGTATAAGACATATCCAATTGCAGGTCACATGTGTGCGAGCCATTGAAGGGAAGAAAAGGCGACACTGTCCTAGGAGACCCTCCGCGGGGCACATACGTTGCACCATCGTAGCACTGTGGCGGGAGTGGGCGCAAAGACCAGAAACCAGTGGCAAGTATCACGCTATCCATCCCTGAGAGGACTAAAATACCTTGTAAATCGTTAAAACCCCTCACGAGCGAGACGAAACGCGCAGTATCATTCTTGGGCTCAACGAGGCCAGATTGTATGGGAACCCTTCAGATACAGGTCGCACCACTTTGATATCCCCATTGAACGTGAGTCGTGTTTGGGGGTACCCGGCGAATGTAATTGTCTAACCTATAGTGCACCGTCCTACCTATGTGGTGTCAGATATTGCAGGTAACTCTTTGTCACGACCTGGGTACATACCAGTATAACGGCAAGCTGCTGACCATGTCCCACATCTTTACCCTAGAAGGACCGATAAGCCTTTGTGACCTGATCGTTCAGATTCATAGATATCCCTGACTCACCAGCCTGGACCGTTTGTGACTGTGAGACGAAAACAATTCCCTGTAGATGCACCGAGGACAAGCGCTGCCTGGTTTGCATATGCCACTACTCGCCGATACTGTCTCGAGTGATGCACATGACCCGGAAATCCCGGGAATGGACGGCAGCGATGGCACGTTGTACGTGCCCACAGCAACGGCGACACCATCAAAATCCCACATGTCGTGCACAGTCACTCATACATGAGACGCAATGTCCCATCAAAGAAACCCAAGACCCGAAAAGCGCATTTCGGTCCACCAAGTCGCCCGGTACGTATTATGTACGTTCGATTGACTGAGCCAGTGTGTCCAACCTCGCTCTCATGCCCGAGTTGGTTGATTCGCTTTCTTCACGCAGGTGGTTGTAAGCAGTTACGGAGTTTTCGTCATTGTTACTCATAGATGTAGAGATAGGAAGCATAAGACTGAACTTGCGATATCATAGAATCCGGAGTGAACCGTGATCGCGAGGCTTGCGTGAGTCGTGGGTACATCTTGATCTGGCGCCGATAACGGCGACCCTTTGGATGGGCCAGTCAAAGTTTAAGCTGGTACTCGCCCGTCTCGGCTTCTCGAGACTAGCCCAACCTTGATCGATGATCGATCGCATGGATCCTCGACTCGGATGATATTGACAGGCACGCCAACTCGAAGCACTTATCTCTTTACGTCCGCGAAGAAGTGTTGGGCCTAGATAGATAAGAGACGACACAGGGGCCAGCATCATTTCCGTCGTATCTTCGCTAACCTCCTAAAGTGAAATGAAGGCTAGACCGCGGAATTGAACTTGAACGAAACACGCGCCGGAACTTCCAACAAATAAGTGTAGAATTACAAGCAAAGGGCTGTGTGGAACAATTTAATAGGATACAATTTCTTTCCTTTTTTTCCCAGTCTAGGTGTGTCGAGAAACCACTGATACGAAACAATAGTCGAGGGTCCCACGCTGTGATATAACCTACACGTACTTAACACGTTCACTCTTTCCTGTGCTTCTGATAATAGTGAATGAGGCCAGTAGTCTGTAACGTATAGAATGAGCATTCCCTTGGTCGTCACCCCTTGTGTGATACTCACCGAACTATCGTGCCCAGTGACGTCCGAAGGTTTGCCGAGCTGTGCCAGAATGTTCTTCGCAAGCACCTTGCCGAGCTCGACACCCATTTGGTCTGCAAGTCACACATTTAGCACGGGCCGGCTGATGGAAGCATGTTAAGCGTACCAAACGAGTTGATGCCCCAGATGACTCCTTGGGTGAAGATTTTGTGTTCGTACAAAGCAATCAGGGCGCCAAGCGTTCTAGGGGTCAAAAGGGGGAACAAAATGCTGTTGCTCGGACGGTTTCCTTCAAAGACCTTGCTCTTCACAAGTGCCTCGCTTGCACCACTCCCGAGCTCCTTGCGGACCTGGTCTTCTGTCTTACCGAACGCCAGTGCCTCGGGCTGCGCGAAGAAGTTGGAGAGTAAAATGCGGTGGTGCTTCGAGTTGGTGATAGGGTTGTGGGTGGTTGCTGGGGCGATGAAATCGGCAGGGATCAACTTCGTTCCCTGGTGGACGAGCTGATAGAAAGAGTGTTGGCCGTTGGTACCAGCCGCACCCCAGATGATCGGCTGCACAGCAAACATGTCAGCGAAGTAGTGATACGGTACGCCGTCAAACTTACGCCAGTCTGATAGTTAACACGCTGGCCACCCTTGGTGACGAATTTACCATTCGATTCCATGTCACCCTGCTGGAAGTAGTCTGCGAACTTGTGGAGATATTGGTCATATGGCAAAAGCGCGTGCGTCTGAGCGCCATAGAAGTCGTTGTACCAAATGCCGATAACGGCGAGCAGGACCGGAAGGTTACTCTCCAAGGGGGTCTCCTTGAAGTGCTTGTCCATACCATGAGCGCCCTTCAAGAGGGACTCAAAGTTATCGTAGCCGATATACAGAGCGATGGAGAGACCAATCGCACTCCACAAGCTGTAACGACCACCAACCCAGTCCCAGAACTGGAACATGTTGGCAGTATCGATACCGAAGGCCTGAACGGCTTTTGTATTCGTGGAGAGAGCTACAAAGTGCTTGGCGACGTGAGCCTTGTCCTTTGCAAAGGACAAGAACCAGTCCCTCGCGGACTCAGCGTTCGTGATAGTCTCCTGGGTAGTGAACGTTTTGCTAGCGATGATGAACAGGGTACGTTCTGGGTCGCAGACTCTGAGGGTCTCGGCGAGGTGGGTTCCGTCGATGTTGGAGACAAAGTGGGCAGTGAGGTCACGTTTCGCGTAAGGCTTGAGCGCCTCGGTCACCATGACGGGACCCAGATCAGAACCACCGATGCCGATGTTGACGATGGTGTTGATAGTTTTCCCGGTGTAACCTTTCCAGGAACCACTTCGGATGGCCTCGGAGAACTCCTTGATGTGGGCGAGCACACCCGCAACTTCGTCGACGCCACTCTCCTGGATCTGGAAGTCATTGAAATTACGTAGGGCAACATGTAGGACGGAGCGGTCCTCGGAGGTGTTGATGTGCTCTCCGGCGAACATCTTGTCGCGGTACGTCTCGACTTGAGCCTCCCGCGCGAGAGATAGGAGGGTATCCAAGATCGGCTGCGTGATCAGGTTCTTGGAGTAGTCAAGAAGGAAGGTGGTGTCGGAATCGGTAGGGTCTACATATTCCTTTGAGAATTTCGAGAAACGAGTGGGATCCTGTGCGAAGAGGTCAGACAGGATGAGTCTGGTGTACTCGGCGTCATAGGTTCGCTGGAGCTTCTGCCAAGCGGCATACTCTGATCGTCATTGTTGAGCGTGGATAATGCAGTGGTATTTTCGACGCACCGGTGGCAAGCTTTCCGCTCATGGTGTCTTATGGAGGCGAAGATGCGGACGAATGTCGGGAACCACATATCGACTTTATACGTTCCGTTCCGGCCACCCATCGTGGGAACGTTGATGGAACGTTTGTCCTTCCAGACCCAACATATGGGAGTCGTCTTCATCAGATTGCTCACAGACTACACAGGATGAGAGAAAGCCGGTCCAGTTCCTGTACCGTTTCTGTGAAGCCGTGGCCATGTTGACATGAGCTGGCACGGACGTGTGTGCTGGCTCACAAGCTTGGAAATTCATTCTTCCATCTGCCACTCTGCCTGTATGGCGACATAGCTTCCCTGAGAATCTCAGCTTCCAGCCGTCGACACACTGGTCCGAACTGCAGAAAATAACTCGAAAGCACGGTAATACCGGCAAGCAGGGACTGTGAAATCAGGTAAAACGCGGAGACACCGACAGAAAAACAACTCATGGCAAACGGTTCGGGAGAGTTCAACGGAGCATTTGCCATGTGCCGGCTTCGATTTCTAGCTGTGCTTTTCTCTACCTTTGACAGGCAGGTACTTATATGCCTAGCCACATCTGAATAAGTTCAACACTGTAAACACTGCTCATGTCAGACACGCATCGATGAAGTACTGTATAGCGCTAAACACCAGGTGAGCTGAATTCAATGGCTTAGGAGAACAACTATTGACTGTGGGCTTACCTAGGAAAACTTGATTAGGACTTCACCTGAAGCACCTAGCCATCACAGCGTGGTTGGATACTGCTGGTGAGATCAGCACCGACTTTTCAGTGGAAAGCAGCTCAGAGACTAACCACTGAACGGACGCTGGCCGAATTGGGGAAGATTCGATCCTTAGCGGAGTGTCCCTATCATCAAATGCCGTGCGTGCGGAAGGTGAGCTCACAAGCGTTGCCGGCCACCTGAAACACGCCTCTGACAGTCACGGTGATTTATTAGATTTCTTTCATCATCCTCTGGCGAGCGCTTCTGGAAGAGATACTGCCACTTCAGCCAACAATCTATCGACCATCGAATGAGCTCCAACGCTTAGCCAGTTTGTTAGGATGCTTTTTGAAAATGTCTAGTAACCTTGTCAGATTGACTGCAGGTACAGCTGGTTTATATTCCATTGCCTGATTCCCTAACGAACTTCTGTGACGGCGTCCGTCCATCGTTTAAAGTTGGGTAATGACCGGATCTTCATGCTGTACATACACGCGCTCGAGG
>QFEL01003779.1:0-35217 GCA_003316195.1 Neoboletus brunneissimus
GCATCGAATACCTTGCCGAGGTTCGCAACCAAGCATTCAACCCACTTTACGAGCTCAGAGACTCGCACAACGAATATTTCGATACCATTGTCTTTATGAACGATATCCTTCCTTGTGTGGACGATATCCTCGAACTTATCTGGCAAAGCAGGAAAAACAGTGCGGGCATCACTTGCGCGGCGGATTATATGTATCATGATGATCTCGTGCGTTTTTTCTGTTTCCAATTCTTGTTGTCTGGCTGAGGTGGCTGCCCTAGGGTTCGCCGGTCTTTTATGACAACTGGGTGTCCCGTGATATCAACGGTACGGCGTTGGAGAATGCACCCTTTGACGCCATCTTCCATGACCCCCCATCCTCTGAACGCTTCCAAATGCACCTCCCCGTACAGGTGCAGTCATGCTGGAATGGCGTCGCAGTACTAGATCCGGCACCATTCTACACACCACCATACGTCCGCTTCCGTATGGCAAAATTCACCGAAAACGAGTGCTCAGCGTCCGAGTGCAGTCTCATCTGTAACGACTACTGGGAGGCCGGTTACGGTCGAGTACTCATGGTGCCTAGAGTGAAATTGGCATATGACAAGGTGCGCACTGGAGAACTTGGGCGGGGTTTGATCGAGACGTGCTCATTTGCATACAGAAAGTGTTTGACATCATACATCCTCAGAGACGAAATCTGACTGCTATACGTGGATACGTCCGTCTTGGGGGTCTTCCCGACAATCCACGTACGGATCCCCAAGATCGGTCGTGGTTTGGTCCCCACGACAGACTGTTCACTCTGGAGGAAAGTGAGGAAATAGAGTTTGTACCTGGGCCTTCGCATGGTGAGTGAATCGAGTGCGTGGAGACGTTGCTGAAGCTTGTATTCTAAAGTGTGGTGTTGGGGGTGGGACGGAGCGGGCGATATCGACGGTCCTGATGTGGATCCTGTGTGGGAGCCAACGCCGGATCGGTCGCAGACGGTCGAGGCGGTGACGGTGAAGCATGAGAGGTTCATGGATGGGTTATGAGTGGTTATGATTTCGGGGGAGGCTCTTGCTTAGATCTTTCTTTTCTTTTCTTTTTGCATAAAGACCGTCGTGTGGCGGGACTTTTTTTTTCTCTAGGACACAAGGGTGCGGGCATGTTATGGATGTGATCTGAAAAGATGGCGATAGAGGGGCTTTTGGCACAGTTGGTAGCGCGCATGCTTCGCATGGATGATTGCATGAGGTCGTGGGTTCGACTCCCACAGAGTCCAATGTATTTTTTTGGGGGGGTTATTTGGCCTGTTATTCCGTACCACGTCCCATGACATCAACTCGGAAATGCTGTTTTTTTCCAACGTGTGGTTTCTGATTGAATCGTCCGGTATTCCCTTCTCAACCAGCCTCTGTAGTAACTTGCCAGGTCTAGTATATGAGTTTTCGTCTTTCCCCAACCTGATCACACGCTACTCATGTCACGACAAGGCCTCAATTTGTTGTCCCGGTTACCTTTGTCGTACTTTTTACCTCTGTAAATATATGGGACGACTTCACCCAGTTCTCGCCGGTCTCTCACTTTGATTAACGCTCGAAAGCTGATTCCCAGGCGGAAGAGTGATGGAAAGCGGAGCGAGGAATGAGCTGCTGTACGTAACTGAAAACTCGCTCGACGCCGCGTTTGAGCCGATTCTGCCACTGTATTATCTTGACAAGCTTCGCAACCAGCACGAGGTGTTTCGCCTTCAGATAACCGGGTGATACATGCAACGACGTTCGGGCCTGGCCAAAGGACTAGCACGCATCTCCATCTCCATTCCGTCCCAGCATCGTCTCACCGGAATGGGCGTCGACTCGACGCGATCACGATGGCACCGACGCTCGTTTGGCGTGCCTAATCGAATATGGGCTCTCCTGCTCACCTTGGTGTCCCTCGTGGTGATATCCCGCCAGGTTCTCTCCACGTACCGTCGACCACCACAGCCCGTCAGCACTGCTGGACTCGTACCGATAAACTATCTTCACTCGGCCAACTATTTTACGGCCAACGGCTCAGAAGGGGATACGTCGAGCAATCCATTCAATTTCTGTCCGGTTTTTGGACCCGAGGACGATATTGCGGAAAAGTATGGCGTGATGGCGCTTGCTCAGAGTCGGTTGCATTTGGGGAGCGGAGGGCGGGTACACCGGGTGATTCACAAGGCGTTGTTGGGTCAGCCGATTACGATGAGCGTGTTGGGTGGTTCAGGTGAGCGTCGTGCTATGGGGTCTTGGCGCTGTGGTATTGAGCTCGTTCGCCTCGTGGGGGCTAGTGTCGGCTTGTCATGGTGCTGGCGACGACCCGTTATCTCCTCTGTGCTACCCGTCCCTTTTCTTCCAGTGGTGGTTGAGCGTGTTTCCGCATCCTGCCTCTGAGCTCACGAATGGAGCCATGCGTCGGACGAATTCGGGGTATTTTGGGTTCTGTAGTGCACATCATGTCCCCGAGGACACCGACCTGGTGATATTGGAGTTTGACGTCGATGATCCAGCGTAAGTGATGTGCGACGCTTATCCGGCATCTGTTTTCTCATACGTCTCCTTCGTCAGCGACCAGGATGGTATGGAGGACTTTGAACTTCTCGTTCGCTCTCTGCTCGACAGACCCGACCAACCTGCTGTCGTCATCCTGGGCCACTTTAGCCCTCAAATTCACAGTGACCATGGCTTCGCTGGTCCAGATCATTGGCACAACATCGTTGCGCAATTCTATGACGTCCCCCACGTCAGGTATGTCTGCTTGTCTCGAATGTTTGGAGGCTGTAGCTGACATTGCCACAGCGCGAAACCGATTCTATACCCCTCGTATATGACCGACCCTGACCTGATCAGGCCCTACTATGTGGACCCCATGCTCGCCAGTCCCGAAGGTCACGTTCTCCTCGCGGACGTCCTGGTCTCTTACTTCCAATCTCAAGTTTGTGCTGCATGGGCAACAGCTGGCGGTCGTTCCTTTGAGACGATCCCTCTTATGCTCTCTCCGGGTTACAATGGGGACACTCATCTTTTCGGTGGTGTTGGTGCCCGGAAAGGCGGGGCGCCACCTGAGCCACCCAAGGTGGCTGATGACGGCGCTGCCGCAGAAAAGAAACCCGCACTGGCCCCTGCTGCTGATTACCACCCTGTCCCACTCTATCCCGAGCTGCGGATCCCACCTGTCCGTATTAATACTCGACCGCGGGCGTCGCGGCCGTTCGAGGAGCCTGCGCCGTACTGTGCCTCGGCCAACGATCTGGTGAACCCTTTACCGCCGTCGTTGTTCTATGGTTCTGGATGGCACGCGGCGCATCCAGATCAGGGGACGTCGCCCCTGCTGACTGCTGAGTATTATTGGTACAGTTGGATGCCTCTTAGCAAGCTGCGCGTGCCGATCAAGGTCGGCGCGGGGGACGTGGGGATATATTACATCAAGGAGCCGATCCGAGATGTGGAGCAGGGCAGCCAGGTCGAGTGTTGGGTGGACGATAACTTTAGAGGAGCTGTGATTATTGAGAATGCGGGGGACGTTCACGATTCTGTGCCCACGTGCGTGTTTTTTTTTTGTGTGTGTGTGCCTGTGGATGTGAAGGTGGTGCTCAAGGTGGACTCTTTTGATAGGCTCGAGATCATTGATCATTTTGTGACGAGGGGAAATCATTATGTGGAGTGTGTGCTGTTGGGCGAGGAGGGATTGGCGGTGCCTTCGTTCAAAATTATCGGGTTCTTTGCGACGTGACGATGTGGTGGGCCGCCGCCGGGTGCTGTTTGCAAATCTGCGCTGTTCACGCTGTCGATTTACTTTTGAAACTCGAGACGATATTGCTCGGAACAAACTGACGATCATAGACACATCTCTCTTGCATGCTTGAATACGCGTCTGTAGCTCGGCAAGCTGAAACAGGGTTAGGGTTTAATATGGCGTGGGAACGGTGACGTCTGGATGCAGTGCCTTGCGCCTCGCCCGCTTCGGCCCATGCGCAGCTTGCCAGAGTCTCTTTCTCCGCTCCACGCACCTGCGCTGTCTTTCTTCACGCGTTGTACTAGCTGAACGATGGCCACCAAACGAGCTCCACCGACGGGCGAGTCGTCCCTCACTTCACTCAGGGTCTGACGACTGATTGACGTTGTCCGCAGAGGCACCGCCTGCGTATCGTTATGTGACGAGGATCTACAAGAGAGATCTGAGACCCGTCGTCATTGCAAGTTCGTCGCGTCGTCGTCTGTGTCCGTGGGGATACGCTCATCATCTATTGCAGTGTCTCTGATTACAACCATCTGGGCTCTCGCATGGTAAGCGTCCATCACGACGCCGAATGGTCAATCATTAACTTTCCCTTTCAGGACCGTACGTCATAGAGGATTCTTTTGAGTTCCATGTCGTGCGTCTTGTATTGACCACGGTTTATAGGTGTCGTCCTTTAAGCAACTCAAGCTGGCTGATAGTAGTAGGTTGACGTGTCAGATACACGTGCGAGTGATACTAACGGGTCCTCGTTTTTTTTTGAGATGACTTGCCAAAGCTTGCTCCGTTGGCAATAGCGCAAGGAGTGATGTATGCCGTCGCGTGCGCTTTCCAAGCATATGGGGTCATAGCTGCATGGATGGTAAGTTTCAGACTGGCTTATCGGGGAATATCGTGGTTCAACGTTGCTCGGTTCAGCAACGATTCACCATGGTGAAAATATATGCGTTCTTGTGTGCGATGAGTACCCTGCTTGTGATTGGAATCGCAGTCATGAGAGTCGTCACGCATTTCGTATTCAAGGCATGTTGGATCCTTTTCGGATTGTGTTCGTTGTTGCTCACGTTGACCGTAGTCGGATTTGATCACAGAGTGTACAGCTGTTGCACAAACTGGAACTATCGGTTCGGTTCGTGCCTTCGGACGATGCTACTTGCAATGGCTGATAGGTTCCCCCCGCCCTAGGTTTTCGGGATTTGGGGCTCGAATCCGACGAATCGTCTGAATGCAGATCAAGCTGCGCAGTGTGAGTATTCGATATTCATCTTGCCTGCCAAAGATGTGACACATGCTAGACTGCAAGGACGAATGGAGCCATGATTCGTGGGCGGAGATTGTTGCCCTTGCCATTGAGGGCTGTAAGCAGCGTTCCATCTTGAGATGTACCAGGATCTGAATCATCTTTGGATGCAGTCGCTGGATTGTTCTTCACGGCCATGGCGTTCGCGTACTACCGACAAGCGCTCGATCCCGCTAGTCCCGCCAACTCGTCCCGCTTACCGTCGAACCAAGCACGGAGGGATGGCTATCCCACCAGCTACAACCCACCGTACGACGGGACTGCCTACGTACCAGTCTATCTACCTCCGCCGGGCCAATCTCTTGCGGATGGCAAACCACCCGAATACAAGCGCGCATCGTATCTTTCGCTTGGGGAAGACAAGGATCCAAAGGAGGACGATCCGTTTTCTGATTATGACGGTCCGAGCATACCGATGCCGACTCATTGGGTGGAGGATCGGGATGCGACGTCGCCGCCGAGGGTATGACCCGGGGAGGTATTATGTAGGCGCTTTGTTTCGTTTTACTTTTTTTTTTTCCTTTGGACAGTTTTGTTCTTTGATGATGCTTGATCTATGAGTATGTGGACGAGTCTGACGACTTTGACGTGTGGTGTTGCCGCCAAGGACCTTGCTTGGAATTATGGGGTTCTATTGTTCTGCCCAATCACGTATTTCTCAATGTTTAGCTGCCTCTTCACAGTCTATACCATGTATTGAATCGGCATGTGGTATAACGTTGGTCGTCTCTGGTGATCAGTGGGTCGACCGTCGATGATGTGGCGCTGAGTGTGATCGACGATGCTGTGGACGTCTAGACCGCGTGTTCCTGTGAGCTTTGTGGGAGTAACTACAGTATTGGACCGGCACTTGTGCCAGCAAATTTCAAGCGACTCCCACTCCACAATACTACAAAATTTTATAGATCGGGAATTAGGTATTGCTTCACATGTATGTAGACAGTCTCTAGAAAAAAATTAGACAGGATCAGTGGTGTTGTGGTACTGTAACATGGGGTCTAAGTCTGAGGCTTTATCACACACACACCGCCAGTTGTGCCAATGCCGAAAAGAGTATATCAACAAAATTATAGTTATCATTCCGTAACATCAACTGATAAGCCCTTCAATCACTGCCTGCGCTCCCACTGTCACTTTCCGAACCATCATTGTCACCGTTCTCATCACTGTCTGCTTCAAGTTCTTGGACGGTCTGAATCACAGGCTTGGGCAAAGGCAACCCAAGCTTTCCCAACTCTGGTTGAGCCCATCGAGTTCGATGCCTCTCCACCTTTGCCAAGTCCCTCGTTTTAGCTGTCCTCATTGCGGCACCAATGCTCTCCATATTATCATCTAGCCTGTTTAAGTAGATCTTTCTTTCTGATTATGGATTAGATATGTGATAAGAGCACAAAACATGTTGATCCCCGGCATGTTTCTGGCAGGAGAACAATGTACTTATCTACAAAATTTAAGTCATAGAGTTGTTGTCAGTGTTTAATTTTATCGTCTGTACAAGTTCTGAGCGCCCACAATTTTTTTTCGGCTGGTCAGCGACTGCACAGCTTGAAATGGTCGTATTTTGGCGACAAAAGTGATACTCAAGATCTATCAATATAATATACACTAGGTCTCTCTATATACATAGTCAGCTGCCTAACCCACTGGCAAGTTGGAGATGTTGTGGTGGTTCCATGGTGTGAGATTGGAGTGCTACATTATGTTGGCACAAGTGCCGGTGCTGACACAAGTGCCGATCCAATACTGTACTACTTTCGACACTCCGTGACATATTGAAGGCTATGTCTCACGTCCGACAGAAAAGGGCTTCATCTTGTCCTGATTAGCTAATGTACAGCGCCCACCAAAGTGTGGCGCATCATTTTCCCGTCCAAGCAGGTGTAATCCCACGGTTTTCAACATCGTTCGCATCCACCACCTTCCCGAGCTGTCAGCCGCGCTTCGCTTGTTTTCCAGCTCCCCTAACCACTCCCGAATTGATGGCCGCCATTAGGAGACAAATTGGACGCCTCCGATCCTGCACCGCCAGTAGAGCTGAGCATTCTGAATCAGGCCTACCCAACACTACGAAGCCCTCGGATGTTGCCCACTTCATGCAGCACGTCGACCCGGACCTCATGAAGAAATTTGGACGGTTTAGAATCCTTGTCATCGGCAGGGCAAATGCCGGTAAGACGACCATCCTTCAGAAAATCTGCAACTCGACAGAAGATCCGGAGATCTTTGATAATCAAGGGAAAAAGGTATGGTTGAGCAAGCTGGGATATGCTGAACGCTAATGCCGTTGGTGTGTGATTAGGTTGGTTTTGCGATTGCAGGGTCCAGGGATGTGAGTGCCAATAGCCACTGGGAATATCATTCGAGTACCTTTACAAGCTACCTTGCTGTGCACAGCGTGGACTTCATGACATCAATAATGAGATGATTTTCAAAAGCAACCAGAGATTTGTTTTCCACGACTCTCCTGGATTTGAGGCTGGCCATGAGGATGAGTTTGAGGAGATGAAAAGCTTCATCACAAAGTGTGCAAATACAAATTTCCTCAAAAGGCAGATCCATGCCATATGGTGAGTGGATATAATAATTGTATTGGGTTCTAACTACCACTTTAATGTGACCAGGTATTGCATCCCAATGGATCAATTTCATCGTGCTATCACTACTGCAGAGGAAAGGTTTTTTGCTGAATGTGATACTAGAAATGGTGATGAATTCTTGTTGTTGATGTTTTTTGAGCTGATTGGTTGCTAGTGCCAGTTGTAGTGCTATTCACTAAATGTGATGCTCTCACAACACAGGCATTCCAGCCTGAAGACCTACCACTGCCTTTGGCAGATCAACTTGAGATGCAGAGGAGGCATGCAGAGGAGACTTTTGCCAAGAGAAATGTATGGGGGGATCTATGCAAGATGAAGTTCCCTCCACAGGCATCTGTAAAACTGGAAAGTTTGTACACACATGTTTCCATATCTATTCTATTCTGTTGACTATAATATCAGATATGGATTCATCTGGTACAGGATGTAACACATTGCTGGAACAAACTGCAGCTGTATTGAATGATGCATCATTGCAAATGTTGTTGGTTACAGCACAAGAAAAGAACATCTTATTGTGCATTGAATATGCAGTGAGACAGTAAGTGAAATAGTTTATGCATGTAAAAGATATTGATGTCATAAAGTGCCTTGGTGCCTTATGCTGAGTCCAAGATCACTCAAGCAAGAGATCATGATCTGGGTAAGGCATTGGCAAGTTGGTTTCCACACACAAAGGTAAGGTTTTCACTCAAGGAAATGGGAGATAAATTTGACTATATGTTTGGGTGATATTGATGGATGGTTAGGTGATTATTATGAAATTAAATTGAATAAAAGCTAGATGATTGTTTTTTTTTTGTTCACATAGAGTGTATGTGATATACAATGCATTGAAGTCATGATAGACTCACATGCTTTGTTATGTTGATAGTATGTAAGTGGTATGTTAAAACAAAAACACTTATTATAATCTATTCTGCTGCTTGTGTATCCATAGCAGGTGAGCAATTTAATGATGACTGGAAAGAGTATTACTGATACATTTATGTGTATTGTTGATTCAAACTGAAAGGGAGTAAGTCATATAGGAATGTATGCAAGCCAGCATTTAATTAATGGGTTTTCTTTGTGCCACCACTGTTTTGTTTACTAATAGGCAGTAAGTAATTTACCATGGATGGGTGAAAGTATGGCTGATGGATTGATATTTGTATCTTGTAATATGATAGGGAGTAGGTGCACTAATTGCATCTGAAAAACACAATATTAAAGATTTTATAATATATTTCTACAATTGTTATTGGATATAAAGAAAGTAAGTGGGATGTGGATGAAAAAAAAGAGTAATTTTATTGACAAGATTGTGTGTTTGTTTTTTACAATTGCTATTTCAACAATAGTTTGTAGGCAATCAATTATACATTGTGAGGCCAGGTGATAATTATAGGCCTGTGTTCTACACTTGATTAATAGTGGGTGAGTATTTTATGTGAATGTAAGGTTGGAAGATTGTTAATGAAGTTGTCTCTTGCTGGTCTCCTGCTGATAGTCTGTGAGTAGTCTGATGTGAATTTAAAATGAGAATCCTGCTCATTAGCATACCTCCTCTTTCTTTCCCATTAATAGGAGGTAGGTACAAGTTTGATCTGGATTTGGATTGAGAACTCTACTCATCAGCATCCCTCCTCCTGCTCTTCCATTAATAGTTTGTAAGTGGTCTGGTGTGGATTTGAAATGAGAATACTGCTCCTTAGCATGTTTTTTTCTGCTTTTCCATCAATAGGAAGTGGGTGGTCTAATATGGATTTGAAATGGAAATCCTGCTTACCATCATGCATTCTCTTGCTCTTCCATTAATAGGAAGTAGGTGGCCTGGTGTTGGTCTGAAATAAGAGTCCTGCTCATCAACACACCTCCTGCTACTCTCCCATTGATAGTCTGTAAGTGGTCTGATGTGTATTCGAAAGAAGAGTTCTACTCATTAACATGCCTCCTCCTGCTCTTCTATTGATAGTGGGTAAGTGGCCTGATGTGAATCTGAAATAAAAATTCTGCTTATTAGCCTGGTTCCTACTGCTCTCCTATTGATAGTCTGTAAGTGGTCTAATATGGACTTGAAATAAGAATCCTACTCATTAGTGTGCCTTCTTCTACTCTTTTATTGATAGTCTGTAAGTGGTCTGAAGTGATCTGAAAGAAGAGTCTGCTTATCAGCATGCCTCTGGATGCTCTCCCATTGATAGGGAGTGAGTGGTCTCATGTGGATTTGAAATGATAATCTCATTGGCATGTCTTTTCCTTTTCTGTTAATAGTGGGTGAGTGGTCTTATGTGGATTTGAAATGATAATCCTACTCATTGGCATGCCTTTTACTGGTCTTCTGCTGATACTAGTCTGTAAGTGATCTGATGTTGACTTAAAATGAGAAAGCTGTTTATCAGTATGTCTTCTGCTGATAGTTTGTAAGTAGTCTGGTGTGGATTTAAAATGAGAATTCTACTCATCAGCATGCATTCTGCTGCTTTTTCATTGATAGGGGGTAAGTGGTTTGATGTAAATCTCAAAGAGTCATACTTATCAGCATACCATCTCCTGCTCTTCCATCAATAGTGGGTAAGTGGTCTGATGTGAATTTTAAATGAAAATTCTGCTCATTTATATGCTGCCTACTGGTCTCTTGTTAATAGGCTGTAAGTGGTCTGATATGGATTTGAAATAAGAATCCTGCTCATCAGCATGCTTTCTGCTATTCTTCCATTGATAGGGGGTGAGTGATATGATACCTCATCAGTATGCCTTATTTTACTCTCCCATTAATAGTGGGTAAGTGGTCTAATGTAGATTTGAAATGAAAATCCTGCTTACTAGTATGCTTTTTTCTACTCTCCTATTAATAGTTTGTAAGTGGTTTAATATGGATTTGATATAAGAATTCTACTTATCAGCATATCTCTTGCTCCCTGTTGATAGGCAGTAAGTGGTTTAATGTAGATTTGGAATGAGAATTCTACTTATCAGTATGCCTCCTCCTGCTCTTTTATTGATAGGAAGTAAGTGGTCTGATGTGAATTTGAAATGAGAATATTGCTCATCAGCATGCCTCTTCTTCCCCTTGAATTCATAGAAAGTAAACAGTTTCATTCAAATTTCAAATGAGAATTCTGACCAATTTGTATCCTGTTTGCTTTCCTAATTATTACACTAATAGTTTGTAAGTGCTTTTATGTGCATAAAATCTTAGTTACTGATCAGGTCATGTTTATTTGGCCATCCACTTTTATATTGATAGAAAGTAAATCATTAATTTCAAAGACAGTCAAAATGTGATTCATCAATCAACATTGACTTTCATTTTTACAGAGGGTAATTATTTTATCTACAAATTAGATCACTAATATCCACACGTGTAACTTCCTGTCACTTTATACATCATAGAATGTGAGTGACCATATTTAGAATGGACCTCTGCATTTTCTTATTTATTTCATTGTCAAATTTTATAAAATCCAATTGATTGTTTAAATCATATGTAGCTGGTAAGTATTATTTTTCTACTTTCAAGAAATGTGCAGCTATGCATTCATATACCTATAGGATGTGAGTTATATTTCTAATCTAATATTTTTGTATAATTGACACTAATATATTGTTAATATTCAGCAAGTAAGGCATCTATGTAATAATATAAATATTTGGACTTATAATTTGAATAGACAGTGAATTATTACCCTTAAAATCTATAATGACAACTAATATTATTCAGATTGTCACTACCACTCAGTCCCACCTGGTATGTCTCTGATTCACTTGATTATACACAGTATCTTTACTGAAATAATCACATATATTTCAGAGCTCTTTTCAAATACCTGGGACAATATTCATGGCATGTTTATTTTTGGAAATATGTTCATCATATCAATATATATTTTCAGAGTGCAAAGCCAGCTGATAAACAAAAACAAGTCCTTCAAAGTGGCATTGGTAAGTTAGCTAATTTTCAATTTTCAAAACTTTCTTTTATACATATTTTTTCAACAGACTTATTGCTAGTTCTTCAATATTCATTTACTCTTGTTCAAAACAAATCTGAAGACCCCATTACCCTGGCAGTACAAAGATATCAAGCATCTGGAATATCTGCTCAAGTATCCAAAACACTGGATGAACTCTTTATCAAATATTCTGCTATTCCAAGGCAGAATAAAAACTTAGTGAAACTTGTTATGGATGTTATCTTGCACTACACTTTGTGTTTGTAATCAATTGACATGGCTTTTCACATACTGACTTGATTTTACATATAGCTAGTACCATTGGTCATTAGGATTTGAAGAAAATGTTAAAACACATAGTATTGGTTGTGAGGATTTGGTGAAAGTGTTCCACTGGCAGTTGGAGGAGGCTTATTGTTTGACCATGGTTATTTAATTTCCTATAAATCAGCACAATGCACATATTAATAGTATTGTGCTTACAAGAACTCCAAAAACTGTTGCAACAACTAAACTAGATGTAGTGCACAAAGTGCACTGTAAAAAGGCATAGACTCACTAGTTAGTCATTGAGATAAACTCTGTGATGTAGGTGGTGATATTATACTGTGTGTGTTTGAGCATGTATGGAACAAATACTCACTATAGCATGAATGCCTAGTTCCAGAGTGGTTGCTTGACTGATAGTCAGTTGTACAGTTTATTTGCACCACCTGTGGCCATTGTGATACATCCTGGGACTATACTATCATGAAGAGGGTGATACATCTTTTACTGTAGTCTTCACTCATTGGTCAGGATATATCATGATGACATCAGCAGGGGAATCACTCAAAGAAGCCAATTACTCAACTAGTATTACTCAACAAGAACAGAAGATGATTACATAAGTGGCTGTGAAGCGGTGGCATTGCCAGGGGCATTGCCAAAAGAAGCCACTACTCCTTCTCCATTCCCATATCAGATTAAATGTTTTTATATGTTCCCATATGTTTTCCCTCTTTTCCCCAGCCTCCTTCTTTGCATTCCACATGGTCTGGGTGTAGATATATGGTGTATATACTGTAATGGACTGTTCTCACCACTTACATAAGGCCCTGAACAGCCCAATAAGGTAAATATCAATATATGGAAGAAAACAAAGAAAATATCTGCATTTTTGACATATTGAGAATATTGGCTTGAAAAGTATGTGCCCAGATACCCTTGATATATATCTAGAACATATCCAAAGTCCAGGTTGCTGGGATAAAAGCTGGTAATATTATGGCATATTCTTCTTCTACCCCCCTATTGATCCTGGGAACCTGTTCTGGTGGTTGGGCTGCTTCAGTAAGTATCAGGCATATATCACCTTATGTCTGCATCACTTCTCTCCTCTCCAGGATGCTTTGAATCCCTCAGAATGTTTTTTTCACTTTTGAATATGATAGGGGTATAGAGGATGGAATATGATATATATGTCCAGGGCAGCTATGCAGGCCTCTAGTGTACACTGTGACCTACTGTTCCTCACCTTCCTGATCTTATCTAGTGAGAATTGAAGCTTGGGGGAGTGAATTGAACATATCTAAAGTGTGGGAAACACATTTGAAACTTAGGAGACTTTGCAAAACAAATGAAAAACACATCATTGCAGCTTTCACAACATAGATGAGGCTGGGGAAAAGAGGGAAAACATATGGGAACATATAAAAACATTTAATCTGATATGGGAATGGAGAAGGAGTAGTGGCTTCTTTTGGCAATGCCCCTGGCAATGTCACCGCTTCACAGCCACTTATGTAATCATCTTCTGTTCCTGTCGAGTAATACTAGTTGAGTAATTGGCTTCTTTGAGTGATTCTCCTGCTGATGTCATCATGATATATCCTGACCAATGAGTGAAGACTACAGTAAAAGATGTATCACCCTAAGTCCTGTAATTACAATTAAATGATGAATCCATACAGCACTATGGCCTGTTATTCGAGTGTTTCTGCTGTGTTTTCAGCCTCCAGGCAAGCCCCAGCCGAGCCGAGCCGAGCCGAGCCGAGCTTGCTCACCGTGGGAATTGTACTTAGTACTTACCAGTTCCAGTAGTGGTCGTGCAATACTAGAGTGCTCGTAATCCATATGTTGGCATACTAGGCATATATTTGTACATAGATATCAAGGCTACCGCTAGCTAATTAGAAGCACACTGAGTGCTTTGTGGCTGTTGCACATTCCCCCATGAAATATCATTGAAGTTCTCGTGTAGGACAGGAAGGTACTTGATAGCAAGGCCTGCGGAAAGTGATCCATGATACTCATCGTGCTCCATTGTCAAGTTGTGTGCGATTTCATGGGCCATAATGAGATACCTGAAGTTTTGATTGAGATGAATTTCTCACGTGTTAATTTCTTTGGTTGACATACCAATCAGTGATCACTTTCTTCTTTTCGACACCTTTGTTGTAGTCTGGTGTGCTATGATCAACCTACACCTCAGAGTATAACAACGAAATTGCTTACAGAATCTGTGGTAATTTGCCAGATTCAAGAATATATACTTCTGGTCCCGATTGAAGGCCATCAGATCTTCATCCGTGTCTTTCCAGAAAATGTAGCAGGATGTAGAGGCTTCTCGGCCAAACACATAGGCCAAGCGTGAGATGAGTTTTGCAAATTCTTCGAGAGCAGACTGTGGTGGCTGTTGACACTGTACTCCCCCTGTTCAAGTTGGTTTGAATGGTTGGCTGGAACAATCTAAAAAATACTCACATGCCAAGAAGAACCTGATTTTCGTCCCTTTATCTTGTAGATTCTCTAGGTTCGATCTCAGTCATCAAGTCCAGCTCCAAACAACAGATCGAGCACGAACTTCTCTCTCTTAGCCTTATGGTGTAGGCCCGTTTGCAATGGTTGTCGTGTTTCTTGCGACTAGTGGGGTGTAGTTGAGTGGTTGCACTAGGATCAAGAACCTCGCCACTGTGATCCGACTCGCCCCACGTTGCGATCGCTCTTTCCATGTCTATCGGCAGGAATATTAATAATGCATCGGACAAAGAGCACAAATATCATTGCCTTCTTCTGCGGATATAGTTTGCTTGCCGACTACAGTCCTTCGACTCCATGTTTTGTGTGCGCCTACCAGCTTCGCCAAAAATGGAGGGAGCGGAAGTTGAAATTCGAACTTATTATTGGACCCGTCCATGGGCTTTACTGGCAAGAATAGATTGTGGTTAGATCGAAATATTGTATCATCAAGAAGATCAACCTTTCACATCAAGAGCACTTGATAAGTCGGACTTTATCGCACTGCGATAGTATCCTTCAAGGCTCTCGTCACCCATCGTGAATAATGAGGCCAGGAGCAATACGTCATTGGGCCCATAAGTCTTGAGCAAGACGTGACAAAGTCCCACTGCAATGCTTGTGGAAGTTAGCAAATGTGATGAAAGAATAAAAGAACATACTCATTGCGTAGTTCTACGGACTCCCTAGGGCAGCTAACCATCCAGAGGGTATACGACTCGTCGTCTTCGTCGAACTCGACACCTGCCTTGAATGAGGCAGCCTCAGTCTCCACAGTCCCCGCAGCCGCAGCATCAGCCAAGACTCCACATGGTAGCGTAAATGTTTTCTTTAGTGTGAGGCACTTGCAGACCTTCACCCGAAGTTTGTTCGTCGAACCTAGATCATCGAACGAAACATCCGTCTTCCTGCTTTCGTCTCGCTTTTTCATGAAACATTTGATGCGCAAAATGACTTTATCACGATTGAACGGTGGGTTACACGCGTCTGTGTCGCCGACGGTGATAACGTGCCGCACATGCGTCCCCAGAAATGTTGAACCCATCTCGCGGTACATTTCTATGACAAAAATGACGAAATGATGACGAAAACCAGGGCTAGCACACGTACTTTCAAGTTTATCGTCTTTGGGGACTATGGAAACATTACTATCGAAGTCGCAGCCTACCCAGTCACTGATGAGCACTTGCTCTGCGGGCAATAGTGTTTTAGCAACCACGCCATTCTGCTTAGCAGGAAACATTGAAGCTTTCTTCATCGCTTCCTTGTCTTCCTCGGATATCGAGTCGAGTTGTGAGGCGATGGTACGCAGGTCCTCGAGGTAACTAAGGAAACCTAAGTCATTTCACATGCCGCCGACAAACGACTCACAGATCGATGTTTCCGAGGGCTTTCAGGTATCCCTGAGGGTCCTGTAGGATCTTGCGGATGATGTCGGATGCGTTGGGTGACTTCTTGGCGCAGCAAGACTCTAGGAAATTATTTCCATTCCTACCGAAATCAACAAATGTAAAGAGGCCACGATAGTGCTTCTTTGTTTCGGCTGACGTGACGAAACAATCTTTCGGGCAAATGTACTGAATGGATGATGACTCGGGCAACGCAGGGCCTGGGTTCTTCAAGGGTACGAAGGGAATTATTGACAATTCCTCCCGCAGCTTCGGAATGGGAAGTTCTTTATGATCACGGTAAAAATCATATCCAACCACGTAACGCGAGACGTAGACGTACTTCCGTGTAAGTATAAATTCTCAAACCACATGGCGGCAGTATTTAGGTCTGGTAGTGTGTGTTCTGGCATCTTCAAACGTTCAATAATCGCATCAACGGGCGGGTCCTCCTTGACGCCCAACCTTGAGAAGTCGCGACGCAAGTCATCGGAAACTTGCTTGAAGCCAAGCTTCTCCCACACGCGCGATGCAAATACCTGTAGAGATGGGTTAGCGACTTCGCAGGTCCGAGACCACATGTTCCATTACCTCGTTCGGACGAGCAAGTGATTCGCGATTCGTTGGGATAAAGGCAATTTCAGCATAGTCGTCGGATTTGTAAGCTTTGTAATGTGTTTCGAGGTTCAACAAGAGATATTGAAGCGCAGGACGCTGAACCTCCGATTTGTCAGAAGCGGCTTGCGCAATTATCCTGTCGAGGGTTGGATATCTCCGGATACCCAGAATTTGAACGAACGATTCCACGTCGAACGAACCAGATGGGTCGACATCATTTTGTAGATAGATCAGGCCATTCCGTCGTAATGCGAGGATCGGGAGTCCGAGTTTGCGCACATCTTCATTGGGCAAAAGTAACTCGGCCGCAGATTGCTGGCCATGCTTCTCTGAATGGAAGACTCTCTTCCACTTCAACGTACCGAGCAGCTGATCCGTCCACGGGTTCAACAAACGGATGATTGCCAGATATCGTAGAAAGCGAAAATTAGATTCTTCTGAAGCGACCACCTCCAACCTGCAGAATCTGTCGTGTGGGAACAAAATTAACCCGTACTAATTGGACATACCTTCCAATCATATCCTCCCACTCCATCATTCCACGTACCCGAATGCGCGCCAGTACTCTCCGTACATGATCCGGATCCACGAATCTAGACTCGAAACCTCTCACAACTGCAACAGGAGTCGATGGAATGTTCAGGAAGTCAGCTTCCTGTGCGATTGGAAGGCCCTGGCAGACGGCAGCAATGTCGAAGTACGAATTGGCTGGCAAGTCCCGTCCGGTATTGGTGGTATTGGTGGTATTGGTGGTATTGGTGGGTATACACTTTAGATCCTTCATCAGCTCGGCGGCCAAATCCCACTGTTGTCGGGACAGATTTTCTACTAGCGCGAATTGAACAAGCACACGCAAGATACGGTACCCCAAGTCCGAGACCTGGCTGGAGTCCTCATTCAAGCCTTGCCTTCGCGCTTGGGAACAGACATATTTAAGCCAATCGAGTAGCGAGAGTTGCCTCCAACCAAAACATTCGACGGCATCCCTGGTAGGCACATCCTGCGTGACATCGATATAGATGTTGTTCGGATGGGAAAGATCGCTAGGCAATGGGAAGAATGTAAAGTATTTGATGTTCTCAAGCGCAATCTTGACTCCGTGGCTCGAATGCACGACAGCATGAGAGGCAAATTTCTTGCAGAATTCATCCCGATGTTTGGTAGAGGAAGACGAAGGTGGATTCCTCCTGACGCCATGCCACCAGCGAAAGAATGACCTCATCGCATCCTGCGTGGCTCCAGATTTAAACTCCTGTACGATATCCTGGAACGTGAACTTCGGGATCTTGTATCGCCGGACGATCTCGGAGTGTTGGCGTGGTTCCACCTCCTCGTGAAGCACCGGATAACTCTTGAGGAATGACAGTTCTTTGTTGCTCTGGCGGAACGGGTCTTCCAACGCACATGCAATCCCAACGTCAGAAACGACCGGAAGCGGCGACTTCGGCTCGTGACTACAGGAGAAGAAAGCTTCTTGCAGGATCTCCGACACCCCGATATGCGGTGCAGTGGCCCCAAAAGCGAAACGGTCCATCGTGCGCAAACCCAGTTGTTTTGCGCGATTGGTCTTGGATTTAGCAGCGTTCATTTCCTCCTCGTAGATTACGCGTGCCAGAAAACCACCGAGCCAAAGGACTTCCTTGTTCCAAGCTATCGACAACATCAGACAAGAAACTCGTGAGGTGTTGAGTGCCTATATACACACCTTTAACCTGGCCATTCCTGATGAACGTCAGTCAGTGGGTGATACGAAGTACTTGTACGTAACGTGCTTACGCCAAATCAATTGTGCCACGTTCCATGGTGGGCAAGAAATGCGCAGAAATATGCATTCCGATGCCCGTCGTTTGGTTGGTACTCTGACCCTGGATCCAATATATAGAGTGAAATTAATGGTTGGGAAGGGAAAGCTTACTATGAACAGTCGACCGCTATCCAGTCCAGGTAACAGAATGTCAACACACGTCAAATAATGAAGCAAGGGACGTGCCTGTCGTTCTCGGGGAAAATGCCATGTGGACCGCAGAAGCGGTGGACAAGCTGTCTCGCCTTGGGTGAATGCGAGTGATTGATGCCGGTCAAGCATTGTTCAGAGTTGAACTAGAACGAGTGGTCAACAGCAACGAATCTGTAGAATGAAGAGTGCCTACATAGACAGCTTTGCACGTAAAAGAGGACGGAAGCGATTTCATGTTCGACTCCACGCCTTTCTTCATCTCCGAGTGCTCATCCAAAGTAACACGGGTCGTTGCCGTATACAAGTCATATGTGATGGCGCTATCCTCCAGTATGGCATCAACGCTTCGAGAGGTACGTGTTGGACGATCTTCTTTAGAACGCCCGGGGCGTTCAATCAAGGTGTCAGTATCGACAACGGGCGACGATGACGTCGAACTCGAAGCGAACACCCATTCCTCTGCGTCAACCGCGATCCTTTGAACTAGTTAAGGTTAGAGATGCCCTAAAGCGACTAGTGTCGTCTTACCAGTACGTTGTATGGATTCTACTATCAGGGCTTCCGACGGAGTGGTCGGTTTCAGGTGTTGGGGAATCGATATGTCAACAATCGCTTGTTGCACTTGCTTGTGTATGTGCAGAACGCGCTGGCTGTCGAGATGAACCGAGATGGTGTCTATGTTCGCCAGGAAAGCTACGGATGAAACTAGGAATCTTGTGAGATCGACGAGTATAGGTAATGTTTCTGGCTCTAGCAACTCGAGCTCGACCGAGGTCCAATCGTCCAATGGACAATTAGAGAACCGTTTGCAGAGCTGATTTTCAATGATCAGAACGTCTCCACTGAAAATCCGAGGACCAACCTTCCCATCTTCCCCCTTTTCGAATTGCAGTGATTTTCCTGGACAAGCGCATGAATGAATACCACTGTGTTCTGAATCACGACAGAGAAAGTGACACTACCATTGGACTTCACGAGCGGCCGATCTGATTTGCTCAGAACACTATAAAACCCTGAGGACAAGGATCAACCTTCAAGAATCTTGAACGGACAACGGAAGGATACTTACCAACCCCGAAAGCACCGACTTTTGTGGAGTTGTCATTCCCAGCCGCTGATCCACACCAGACTACGTATCAGACTGCACCCTCATATAAGCGGATCAGCATACCTATTTTGCCGAGCCTCTTCCAGTCCTTCTCTTCGAAACCACTGCCGTCGTTCTTGATGATCCATTTGCGTGCCTGTCATGAAGTCAAGAGTGAACTGAATTCTGACCAAATTAACTGAGGCTCACCTTGATTTCGCTGACGTCGAGAGTGCTAGTAGGTTGAGATTTCTCGGCCTCTCTGGTCTGATAGTGTACTTCAACCCTGTGCGCATTAGCATCGTCAGCATTTTGAATGAGTTCTCGGAGTACTTGTGCGGCAAGTTAGCGAAGATCCAAGACCAGAATTCGATAAAAAATGTACCATCGAATGTTCCAGGGTAGCGAGAGAGCATATTCACCAGCGCACGCTGGTCGACCTCGACTTCGTGTAGACCTGCCGCCTGAATAATAACGTTCGGAGACACGCCCAACTGACCGGCCGGGAACCCAGAACATACATTGTTACAGTCGTCGAACATTGCGTGAATGGTTCTGACGACAAAGCTGGGGAGAAGACAGAGGAAACGTCGGGTGTGTACTAAACGCCCAGCGCGTCCAGGCGCGAGGGATGGATACAACGTTGGTCCATGATGATCACACGCCAACACAACTTTAGCCTGGGATGCCGTGATCGTACAGCAAGTCCTAAATAAACACAGCTCAAACAAAACAGTTGTTGAACAGTTCCAGATCTCGGTGTCGCATTCCCCTCAATTCAGACGGATAAATGTGATTTTGATGCAACCAATCCTACACCGTCGGTCGATTCAGCTCGTCAGCCTGCTTTGATGGTGGCGATTCATTCGTCGGATGCAGGAGTCTCGCCACCTAGCACGAGGCTGGACTGCCTCAATTGCACAAAACGAGTGTCCCGAGTTGGGTCCGACTCGGCGCTCGCTGATAACATGAGGTACACATCCATATGGAGAATAATATTAGTGAATGCGAGCCGAACATTCACCAAAATCTGGACCCTGGACTCTCCGGAACGCCTTGGCCCTTCAAGTTGTGTCACTGAGTCAGCCTGTGACGCTACTCTGAATAAGTTGCTGCCAGCACGTAGTACAGAAGTATCTCCTAGTCCAAAGTCCCCACCCCATGTGTTGCCCTCACCGTGATCTGGAGGGCATCAGTGGCACCAAGGCTTTCAGGCCAAGCCAGGTCCATAATTATGCATCACTATATATATAATAACACTCTCAGGAGCGGTCTAACCGGTATCGAATAGGCACAAGGTCCGTTGTCAACCAAAGAGTGCAGCAGCAGAGCTCTTGACTCCCAGTGCGACATAACGTTACATAGAATTGAGGGTGCATCCAGGTATACTCTTTCCGCCGTTAGATTTGTACTCGCCTATTTGATCTGTTATCGACCCTGTCCTTAGTGCTATCTACACTGTCACCCTCGTCCGTTGCACTGTATTTCACCCTCAAACTGAAACGACGTGTCATTTCGCAGTTTCGCACAGCTCGCAGAAAATAGGTACGATAGAGTGCAACCGAGTTGAGGCGCGGTTAGCAATTATTAATTAGGATCAGTCGATGCTGACACTGTCAGTCGCTGGAATTAAGATCTAAGCAAGATATAAGTGTCCTAAGCCCTCTGACGGAGCCTGGACCACCATTCTTATCATCCTAAGCGTGAGTAATACGGTATGTATCAGTCATGTGATCAGAGAACTAACGAAACGGAGGCTGAGATTTAATTAAGCCTGAATTGTACCGTCTCCTAAGATATATGGACCAAGGTAAAGTTCCGATCTCACTTCCCTAGCTACTCACATCGTTGACTACTCGATCTTTGCGGGTGAAGAGGAATATGATATTCTATTTCCATCCATAGCAGCTTTCCTCCGTCCCGCCACACCCAACCATACGGGTCTTTACAACACTACCCTTTCTCACCACGATATGTCACGGAAGTGCTCGCGCAGGGCAGAAAAGAAAGTGACAGCAAGCCTTGTGGAAAGCGATCCATGATACTCATCGTGGTCCTTCGCCTCATTGTGTGCGATTTCGTGGGCCATAATGAGATACCTATTGGATTGGGGTGAATATTCTGCATGTCAATGGTTAGACAACATACCACTCAGTAATCACTTCCTTCGTGACACGTTTGTTATTTACTTGAAAATGCCACGATTAGCACATAACTCGGAGCACAGCAAGGAAATTACTCACTGGAACTGCAGTAATGTGCCAGATTCAGAAAGATAAACTTTTCCCGGTTGAAGGCCATTAAATGCTCGTCTGCGTCCTTCCAGAAAATGTAACAGGTTGTAGAGGCTTTTCGGCCGAACACATCGGCCAAGCGTGAGATGATGTTTGCAAATTCTGTTATATTTGCTCTGAGTTCACGCTTTGGTGGTCGCCTCTTTGCACCCCCTGCTCAAGTTGGTTTCAATAGTTGACCGGAACAATCTCAAAGATACTCACGTGCCATAAAGAATCCGATTCCCGTTGTTTGATCTCGCAGATCCTCTGGTTTGGATTTGAGTCATCAAGTCAAAGCTCAAATCACAGGCTAACGACAAACCTTTCTCTCTTAGCATCATGGCGTGGACTTGCTTGCATTTGTGGTTTTGCGTCTTGAGACTAGTAGGGTGTGGTTGAGAGGATGCACTAAAATCGGGAGTCTTGCCATTCGGATCCAACTCGATCCACGATGCCATTGCTCTTTCCACGTCTATCAGTGGGAACATCAATAATGCATCAAAAAATGAGGATCAATACCCTTACCATCTTTCGGACGATCTTCCAGAGGTAGAGGATCCTTGCTACCAGTCATCAGACTGCTTGTTGCGAAGACCTTCTTCACCAATTCCTTAAGCTTATTCTTGGACTCCACTGTCAGGACCAATCTGTATTTAGATCGGAATATCGTATCATTAACAATGTTACCTTTTTCATCAGGAGGACTTGGCATTTCGGACATTATCTCACTGCCAAAGTATACCACGAGGCTCTCCTCACTCATCGTGAAAAACGAGGCCAGTAGCAACACGTCGTTGGGCCCGTACGTCTTGAGCAAAACGTGACAAAGCGCCACTGCAACACTTCGCGGAAGTTAGCAAATGCGATGGTAGAGGGAAAGAACGTACTCATTGCGCAGGTCGACCGAGTCACCAGAGCCTCTGACCATCCAGAGAGTATGCGACTCGTCGTCTTCATTGAACCTGAAACCTGCATTGACCTGGACGGGGTCAATCTCAACCGTTCCCGCAGTCGCAGGATCAGTCAAGACCCCAAATGGCGGCGCAAATATTTTTTTCAATTTGAGGCACCTGCAGACCTTCACCCGGAGATTGTTCGTCGAGCCTGGAACATAGAATGAAGCATCCGTCTTCCCGCTTTCATCTCGCTTCTTCATGAAACATCTGATGCGCAGAATGACTTTATCACGGTCGAACAATGGCTCCCAGTCGGCTTTGGGGCCCAAAGGGGAGATGTCATGCCGCACATACGTCCCCAGGAACACTGAACCCATCTCGAGGTACATTTCTATGACAAACATGAGCGAATTGACGACGAACACCGGAACTAGCACGCCTACTTTCAAGGGTATCGTCTTCGGGGGCTACGGAGACATTACCACCGAAGTCGCGACCTACCCAGTCACTTATGAACACTTGCTCTGCGGGTAATAAGCTTTCAGCAAACACGCCGTTCCGCTTAGCAGGAAACATCGAAGCTTTCTTCATGGGTTGCTTAACTTCCTCAGATATCGAGTCGAGTTGTGAGGCGACGGTGCGCAGGTCCTCAAGGTAACTAAGAAAACGTAAGTCATATCATATGTCGCCGACAGATGACTCACAGATTGATGTTCCCGAGAGCTTTCAGGTATCCCTGAGGGTCCTGCACTATCTTGCGGACGATGTCTGATGCGTCGGGAGACTTCTTGGAGCAACAAGACTCCAGGAAACCATTCCCATTCTGACGGAAATTGACAAATGGAAAGATGCCACGATAGTGCTCTTTCGTGTCTTCTGACTCGATGAAGCAATCTTTCGGGGAGAAATACTGAATAGGTGATGATTTGGAAGACGAAGGGTCTGGATTCTCGACAGGTACGAAGGGTATTGTCGACAATTCTTCGTGCAGCTTCGGAATAGGAAGGTCTTTATGCTCACGGTCAAGATCACATCGAAGCACGTAACTCGTAACATAGACGTACTTCCATATAGGTGTAAATGCTCAAACAAGATGGTGGCAGCATCTACACTTGATGGTTTGCGTTCTGGAGTCTTGAAACATTCGATAATCTTGTCAACGGACGGGTTCTCCTTGACGCCTAGCCTCGAGAGGTCACGATACAAGTCCTCGGAAGCTTGCTTGAGGCCTAGAGTCCCCCATATGGGCAATGAAAATACCTATAGACATAGGTTAGCGGCTACGCGCATCCGAGACTAACACGTTGCGTTACCTCGTTTGGACGAGCAAGCGATCCGCATTTCGTTGGGATAAATGCAATTTCAGCGAAGTTGTCGGGTTCGTAAGCATTGTAACATGTCCCCAGATTTAACAAGAGGTGTTGAAGCGCGGGGCCCCGAACCCCCGGTCTGTCGGAAGCGGCTTGCGCAATTATCTTGTCGAGGTTCGGATATCTCTGGATACCCAGAGTTTGAATGATCGATTCTACTGTGGAGCCAGATGGATCAACATCGTTTTGCAGAGACGTTAGACCATTCCGGGGTAATGCGAGAATTGGGAGTCCGAGTTTGCGCACATCTTCGTTGGGCAAAAGCAACTCGGTCGCGGATGCCTGACCATGACTCTCGGAATAGAAAACCCTCTTCTCCTTCAAGTCATTGATCTGTCGATCCGTCAACTTCCCCCTGTGAATAGCTGCCAGATATCGTAGGAGACGATAATTAGATTCTTCTGAGGCGTCCCCCTCTAACCTGCAGTATGTGTTACAGCGGAACAGCAGCAGTGCGTACCAATTTGACGCACCTTCTAATCATATCCTCCCAATCCATCGTTCTACGTACACGAATGCGGGACAACACTTTTTGCACATGTTCTAACTCCACGAATTTAAACTGGAAACCTCTCTCGAGTGCAACAGGAGTTGGTAGAATGTTCAGGAAGTCAGTCTCCTGTGCGATTGGAAGGCCCTGGCAGACGGCAGCCATGTCGAAATATGAATTGGCTGGCAACTCCCGTCCGATATTGGTGGGTACACATTTTAAACTCTTCATCAGCTCGGCAGCCCGATCCCAGTGCTCTAGAGATAGGTCTTCTACTAGTGCGAATTGAATAAGCACACGCAAGATGCAGTACCCCACGTCCGAATCTCGGGCAGAGTTCCCGCTTGAGGCGAGCTGGGGTACTTGGGAACAAGCATATTCAAGCCAATGAAGCAACGAGAGTTGAGCCCAACCGAAACACTCGACGGAGCCTTTGGTAGGTGGATTCTGCGTGGCGTCGATGTGGATGGTATCTCCAGGGCAGAGATCATTCGGCAACGAGAAGAACGTAAAGTATTTGATGTTCTTGAAGATAATCTTGACTCCGTGACTCGAGTGCAAGACACCGTAGGAGGCAAATTTCTTACAGAATACATCTCGCGCGTGTTTGGAAGAGGAAGGGGGCGGATTCGTGTGGACGTCATCCCACCAAACTAAGAATGACCTCATCGCCTCCTGCGTGACTCCGGATCGGAACTCCTGTACGATGTCTTCGAATTTGAACAGCGGAATTTCGTATCGGCGGATGATCTCGGAGTGTTGCTTAACTTCCTTGTGAAGTACCGGATATTTCTTGAGGAAGGCTAGATCTTTGTTGCTCTGGCGAAACGGGTCGCTCTGCGCACATAAGATGCCAGCGTCAGATACGACCGGAAGCGGCGACTTCGGCTCATAGCAGCAAGAGAAGAAAGCTTCTTGCAATTCTTGTGACACTCTGCTATGCGGTGCAGTAGGACCAAAGGAGAAACAGTCCATCGTGCGCAAACCCAGTTGCGTTGCAAGGTTATCCTTGGATTTAGCGGCGTTCATTTCTTTCTCGTAGATTACGCGTGCCAGAAGACCACCGAGCCAAAGGACTTCCTTGTTCCAAGCTATCGACAACATCAGACAAGAGGCCCGAAAGGTGTTGAGTGCCTATATACACACCTTTAACCTGGCCATTCCTGATGAACGTCAGTCAGTGGGTGATACGAAGTACTTGTACGTAACGTGCTTACGCCAAATCAATTGTGCCACGTTCCATGGTGGGCAAGAAATGCGCAGAAATATGCATTCCGATGCCCGTCGTTTGGTTGGTACTCTGACCCTGGATCCAATATATAGAGTGAAATTAATGGTTGGGAAGGGAAAGCTTACTATGAACAGTCGACCGCTGTTCAATTCAGGTAGCGGGATGTCAACACATGTCAAGCAATGAAACGAGGTACATGCCTGTTGTTCTCGGGGACAATGCCGTGCGAACCGAAGAAAAAGCAGGCAAGTTGTTTCGCCTTGGGTGAGTCAGAGTCGTTGATGCGGGCCAAAGAATCGTATTGTTCAGAGTTAAACTTGAACAAGAGTGGTCAACAGCGGCGAATCATTAGGACGAAGAGTGCCTACGTAGACAGCCTTGCATTCAAAATCTGTTGGAAGCGATTTCATACACGACTCCACACCTTTCTTCATTTCAGGGTCGGGATCTAGATCAACACAGGTCATCGCCGTATACAAGTCATGCGTGATGGCGCTGTCCTCTAGTATAGCATCAACACTTCGAGAAGTACGTGTTCGATGTACTTCATCAGAACGCCCGGGGCGTTCAACCAAGGCATCAGTATTGGTAGTGGGCGACAATGACGTTGAACCCGAAGCGAACGCCCATTCCTGGGCGTCGACCGTGATCCTTTGAACTAGGTATGGTCAGGGATGCACAGAAGCAGCTACCGTCACATTACCAGTATGCTGTATAGATTTCACTGTCAGGATTTGCAACGGGGTTGTCGGCTTCAGGTGTCGGGGGATCTCTATGACAACCGGTGGCAGGACTTGCTTTTGTACATGCAGAATACGCTGGCTGTCGAGATGAACCGAGATAGCGTCGATGTTCGCCAGGAATGCTACGGAAGAGACTAGGAATCTTGTGAGATCAGTGAGTACAGGTAGTGCTTCTGGATTCCGCAACTCGAGCTCAACCGAGGTCCGCGAGTCCGGTGGACAAGACGCAAACTGCTTGCGGAGCTAATTTTGGATGGTCAGTATGTTTCCATCAGGAATCCGAGGACCAACCTTCCCATCACTCCCCCTGTCAAATTGCAGTGACTTGCCTGGACGAGTGCATGAATGAATACCGCCGTGCTTAAAAACACATGGAATCATCACCATTGGACCTCACGAGTGGCCGATCTGATTTGCTCAGAACACTATAAAACCCTAGGGGCAAGGATCAGACTTCAAGAACCAACGCACAACGGAAGGATACTCACCAACCCCAAAAGCACCGACTTTTGTGGAGTTGTCATTCCCAGCCGCTGATCCACACCAGACTACGTATCAGACTGCACCCTCATACAAGCGGATCAGCATACCTATTTTGCCGAGCCTCTTCCAGTCCTTCTCTTCGAAACCACTGCCGTCATTCTTGATGATCCACTTGTGTACCTATCATAAAGCCAGGGGTGAAACCGAGTCTTGACCAAATTAACTGAGACTCACCTTGATTTTGCTGACGTCGAGAGTGCTAGGAAGCTGAGATTTTTCAACCTCTCCGGTCTGAAAATGTATCTCGATGCTGCGCGCATTAGCATCGTCACCATTCTGGATAAGTTCTCGGAGTACTTGTGCGGCAAGTTAGCGAAGATGCATGACCAGCATCCGAAAAGCAACGTACCATCAAATGTTCCAGGGTAACGAGAGAGTATATTCACCAGCGCTCGCTGGTCGACCTCGACCTCATGCCGATCTGCCACCTGAGTAGTAGTACTGTTTGAGAACATGTCCAACAGACGGGCGAAGAACACACATCATTACAGTGGTCAGACATTGCGCAATGCGTGCGTGGCTCTGACGACAAAGCTGGGGGAGATGACAGAGGAAACGTTGGTAAACGCCCAGGGCGCCTAAGCGCGTCGAACCTAGATGGATGCAACGTTGTTGGTCCATGATGATCACACGCTGCCAACACCAAGTTTAGCTCGAGGGCCGAGGTCAGCGATCATCCATGATGCATGATGCGTACACCAAGCTACTTGAACTAGCTTCAAAGTTAAACCAAAGCAGTTGTTGAACGAGTCCTCTCGAGTCTCGACATCCTCCTCAATTCCGACGTATTTTTAAAGCAATTATTCTCACACTGTTGGTCAATCCAGCCTCTGCCTGCACAATCGTCAGCACTACAAAAAGTAAAGTCACTGTCAATCAATGTCGTGGACATTGAACATCATAGTGGCAATTCATTCGTCAGATCCCGAGCCCATGAGGCTCGTGCATGAGGCCAGACCATTCCACAAACTGAGTGGTCCGAGCGCGGACAGCATGAGGTAACTATCCGGACTCCAGTCACCCATATTCAGACTGCCTGCGAAACATGTACGTACCCATGGTGGGGATGCTCTTGGCAAGGACAGAATACACGTCCGAACCAAGGCCAAACTTCGTCAGCAGGAACCTGTTTACAAGCGCACCCTTATGCAGCAAGAAACTCTCACAGGGAACCACATGGCAGGCAAATGATTCTTCTCTCCCTTGTAAACAAGGTCACAAGACAATTAGACAATATTGACTATTCATCTTGATCGCACTCCACCCTCTTGAGTGACCTATGCACACAGGGGTTTATATCGTCTTACGCAAAATACATTAATTGGATAAGTATAATAGGGCTTTAAAAGGGGTCTACGCGATGACTGTGATATCGACAGTGGGACATGGAAAACTGACATCACTGACACAAGGTGGGCGAGGTAACGAAGCTTTCCGAAGATGCATACGAGTGCCAAGTTTGCCACCGTCATGTCCAATAACTACAAATGGATTGTATCAGTGCCACATTCCGTACAAGATAGCAGTATCCAAAAGCGAATCTTGTCCGAATCAAAGCCATGAACGAGTCAACCATCATGAAAGTTGTCAAAAAGGTCAATATTTTCCCAAGCCTTCCTCAACATCATGCTGTGACCCTGTAGGTGATGGGCTCTTCTCTTCAGAAACTTCTGCGTCACCCACATCCTCGCTCCTAGAAAACAGTCGCATCACGCCCGCACTCATGAACCCAAGCAGCACGAGAATGAGACATTCGACTCCGAGAGTCACGTAAGTGGGACGTTCTTTCGGAAGGAAGATCTGTACTGCAAGGGCCATGGAGAAGAGTGCGATTCTAGAAACGTGTGAATGAAGTGTGAATAGACGCGATCATGCGCTGAAATGACGTACGACCACACGAGGGAGGCAATCGGAAGACTGTGCGTGATTGCAAGACACGCCATTCCCCATTTTGTTTGACCGAGCGTCCGCATGGCCTCTGCCTGTCATGGCCCGCGTGAGCACTGCAAACGGATGAGATGTATGCCATAGAAACATACTGCAGGGCCAGCAACCATAAGTCCCGGGTCACTGTACACATTCAATAAGGCAAACGAGAACACAATAGACCCGATCGTTAAGACCACGGAACAATAGATAATGATTTGCATCACACTTGCAGGGGAGCCTACAGTGACAACACCGGGAACAGCAAGGAAGCTAAAGTTCACGGCAAGCATCACTGTGGACTGCAAGCCATAAGATATCCGACACGCAAAGCGAGCGTAACTCACAAAAATGGTATACCGGCCCAACTCGGCCGTGAGCCTGCTAATGAAATCCTTCCAGCGAGGCTGGATGATGATGCCGTCAACCCAGACCCGTTGCAAACGAACAGCATGGTCATTCGCTGATCCAAATAGAAACACATTGACGACTTTGAACACATTGCTACAATTCCAAGTCTGTTGTCCAAACAACGGTGTATCTGCGTTCAAACGTGCACACGGCTGACCACAAAAATTCAGGAACTGGTTTTCAGCTAGTGTTGCGTTCAGGAAAGTAAATGATCGGACACATCCAACGACACGCACTGAAAAACGCCATTAGCCGTGCTTCATATAACATCAGCACCATTCCATGACGTAGCGACGTGTAGTCGCACCAATGACCCAAATACTGTATGGATTAGAAATATTTTCGTCGTCTTTGCCAAAAGTCAGCAAAATCGAGAAAGAACATGGGCTCAGAAATGTACCCTTGAGTGAGTTGACGAGGTCCAGGATCGCAACAAGCTCGTCTTGTGCGAATGGGCTCGAGGAAGAATCAGTAGTCATCATGTCTGGTGGTTCGATAAGAATAGTGTGGGCATTTCACAAAGGGGATGTACCCGTCTTAGCATAATTGAGCATCCCTCTAAGGTCCTCGAAGACCCTTTGTGGAAGAACACGACCGTGCGGGTAGTATTCGCAATGCGACCTCGATTCCATGTTACATGCAATATACTTGAGTTGAGGTCAGCGACAGAATAGAATGCAAAAGGTGCAGACGTGCCTGAGGGACCACCAGAAGAAGCATACCAGTACTGTGCCTCGACCAAATACCCTAAACACTTGTCAGTGAAAGAAAACAATGCACATCATACATACTGATATGGTTATATTCACTAATCCCTTGCACGTCGGTACCGAGGTCCTCCCGTGGTCGCACTGACTCCAACCAGAAAAGAAGGCGGTTCCTGTGGTCAACAAAGTAATAGTACCAACGTCGATCATCGTCCACATTCAAAACAATTTCTATGAGCTCGTCCAGGATAACTCTGCTGTTCTGCTTCGCCTGCTGGATGAGTGTCGTGGCGTAAAAGAGAATTTCTGTTTCGCGGTGAATGATATCGCTCTCTGTGAATATACGCTGGAAAACGGTCCACGACTAAAATGTATGGACATAAAAACGAAACGTACCAATCCTTCGTGATAAAAGAAGGGATTTCCTTCGGGATGAACGTGCCGTCTCCATCCATCTGGAAGCCGCGGCAGTCTGTTGGGAGCTGTCAAGGGATAGGCGAATCTCGTACAGAAGGTGAGCGTACGCGGATAATAGTGTCTGTTGCCCAGCCGGGATATCCAGAGGGTCAGAACTCTGACTGAGGGGCAGAACGAACGGAGAGTAAGAGCAGTACCGAAACACAAGAGTCTCGCCTCACCTAATAACTTCCAGCCTGCGTTTATAGCGCTGTGATCCTCGTTCAGGAGTCGCTGGGAGTGCGTCAGAATTAGAATGATAGCCTGAAGTCAGAGCTTGGTATTTTGACAATTCGTTCTGCCAGTGAGCGATTCCCCGTACGGGCAGAGCTGCGAGAGTTCCCCTATTTTCTTCCTCCACTGTTGTAGCTTCTGAAATAGGCTGTGGATGCCTCCCTAACTGGCTGATGTCCACCACAGGGACATCGCTTGCATCCAGTCGAATCTGGGGCAGGCGTCTGCGACGTGCAAATGTTATAATTGATCTCCAAAATGAGGCAAACCGAGCTCGAAGTGGAAGAGCTCTGCGTCCAATAGATCGACGAAGGCGAATGACGAGGAATAGCAAGAATCGGAATAGGCTTGAGCCCGTTGAGGTCAGCATTGCCAGCTGGAGGTGTTGGTTGGTGTCACAAGCGCCGGTAGTTTTCCTTCAACTTCATTTTGATTCATTACTTACACAACTTGTAATTTTGTGCAAAACCTGCGATCGACGAGATTCCTCGAGAGTTACAACAATATTAGCAAATATGTACCTCAGCATAGGCATTACGAGCATATCTACAGTCCAAGACCGTGGTATCCAATTCCAAACATTGTCTGAATCACACCTCTGAACAGGTCACCAACCTTAAAATGTGCAACACTTCGCTAAACCCTGCTCAGCGTCGTGCGGTGACGAGTCCGTCGGACGTGGTTCATTTTCCCCAGAAGTATCCTCATCACCCGCACCTTGTTCCCCAAAAAACAACCACATGACACGTACGCCCACGAACCCAAATAATACGAGAATGAGACATTCGACGCCCAGGGTCACGTAGGTGGGACGTTCTTTTGGGCCGAAAATCTGTACTGCGAGGGCCGTGGCGAAGAGTAAAATTCTAGAACCATGTGAGTAAAGTAGGAATAGACTCGACCACGCGTGGCGCTGAATGACGTACGACCATATGAGGCAGGCATTCGGGAGACTATGGGTGATTGCAAAACGTGCCATCCCCGATTTCTTCTGACTGAGAGTTTTCAAGACTTCTGCCTGTCATGGTTAACATGAGCACTACGAATGAAGTTCCATCGTTGAAACATACCGCAGGGCTGGCGTCCATAAGTCGCGGATCGCTATACACATTCAACAAGGCAAGAGAAAATACAATGGATCCAATTGTTGAAACAACTGAACAATAGATAATGATTTGGGTCTGACTTGCAGGCGCGCCTGGGGTGACAACGCCAGGGACAGCCAGAAAGCTAAAATTCACGGCAAGCATCACTGTGGACTGCGAACCGTAAGATATCTGGCACGGAAAGTGAGGGAGACTCACAAAGATGGTATACCGGGCCAACTCAGCGGTGATTCTGTTGATGAAATCTTTCCAACGGGGCTGGATGATAATGCCGTCAACCCAAACCCGCTGTAAACGAACAGCATGTTCGTTCAGCGACCAAAATAGGAACACATTGGCGACTTTGAATACAACGCTGCGGTTCCAAATTTGCTCCCCGAACAATGGTGTATCTGCGTTCAAACGTGCGCATGGCTGGCCGCAAAAATTCATGAACTGATCTTCAGCTAATATTTTATTCAAGAGGCAGGTAATAAAAGATGTCCAGTGACGCTCACTGAAAAACGCCATTAGCCGGGCTTCGTGTGATATCAGCACCATTTCATGACACAACAAAGTGTGTTCGCACCAATGACCCAAATACTGTAGGGATCGGAAATCTTCTTGTCATCTTCGCTAAGGATCAGCTACGTCGAGAAAGCACGCGGATAAGGAAAATGTACCCTTGAGTGAGTTGACAAGGTCTAAGATCGTAACAAGTTCCTGTTGTGTGAATGGGCTCGTGGAGGAATCAGCGGTCATCATGTCTGATAGCTCGATAAGATTACAGCGTGGGCATTTCACAAAAGGAATATACCCGTCTTGGCGTAGTTGAGCATCCCTCTAAGGTCTTCAAAGACTCCTTGTGGAAGAACACGATTGTGTGGGTAGTATTCACAATGCGACCTCAATTCCATGTCATATATGATATACTTGAGTTAAGATCAGTGCCAAGATAGAACGCAGCAGGCGCAGACATGCCTGAAAGACCACCAGAAGAAGCATACCAGTACCGGGCCTCAACCAAATATCCTAAACCCATGTCAGCGAGAGAAAGTCGTGGAGCATCAAACGTACTGATATGGCTATATCCAGTGATCCCTTGCAAATCGGTACTGAGATCCTCCCGCACTTTCACTGGATGAACCCAGAAGAGAAGGCGGTTCCTGTGGTCAACAAAGTAATAGTACCAACGTCGATCATCGTCCACATTCAGGACAATTTCAGTGAGCTCATCCAGGTTATCTCCGCTGTCCTGCTTCGCCTGCTGGATGAGTGTCGTGGCGTAAAAAAGAATTTCTTTTTCTTTTTCGCGCTGAATGATGTCGCTCTCTGTGAATATACGCTGGAAAGCGGTTCACAACTGAGGTGTCATGCAGAAGAAAATAAAACGTACTAATCCCTCGTGATAAAAGAAAACATTTCCTTCGGGATGAACGTGTCGTCTCCATCCATTCGGAAGTGGGGGTGATCTGTTGAGAGCTGTCAAGAGATAGACGACTCTCATACAAGAGGTGAACTTACGCATGCAAGAGTGTCTGTTTCCCAGCTGGAATGACCAGAGTGTCGGGACTCTGACTGAGGGCAGAACGAAAGGAGAGTAAGGGCGGCACCGACACACACGAATCCCAGGTACCCTCACCTATCAACTGTCCTGGGCTTATAGCGCTGTGACCCCCCTTCGGGAGTCGCAGGGAGCGCGTCAGATTTAAGGGACTCATAACTTGAGGTGAGAGCCTGGCATCTTGATAATTCGCTCTGCCAGTGAGCGGCACTCCACACGGGCAGAGCCGCGAGAGTTCCTCTGTCCTCTCCCTCAACCTTTGCAGGGTCCGAAATTCGTGGACGTCCTCCCATTTGGCTGATGTCCACCACGGGAGCATTGCTTGCATCCAATCGAATTTGGGACTGACCCCTGCGACGTGAAAATGTCAGAGTCGACCTCCAAAGTGAAGCGAACCGAGCTCGAAGGGCGAGCGCTATTGGTCCGAAGGATCGACGGAGGTAAACGACAAGCAATAACAGGAATCGAAATGGGCGTAAGCCCGTCGAAATCAGCATTGCTACTAACTGGTGCCAGTGTTCGGTTGCAAAGTATTACAAGCGCTGGTCTCGTGGTCGTCCGCCCTGAAGCAGCCAACGACGAACAAGGGGGTGACGGCGCTTCTCGGAGTGTCGCGAAGTCAATTGAATTGGAGCACTGCCCAGGCACCAGTGTACATGTACATGCAGTCAGTAATAGCACAATTGATCAGTCATGATGCATAACTAGAATTTCAAGTGAAATTCCGAAAGGCATACTGGATGTATGTTCGATTGACATTAGTACTGATGGCCTATTTTTTTCTATTTTTTCCAGGGCCTACCGCAATGGGATCCCTCGAGAATCGAGTCAATATAATATAAAAACTAGGTACTATCAGCATCAGCATGGGCATTACGGGGATATCTGCCATCCAAAACCGTGGCATCCAATTCCGAGCCAACAAGCTCACAGAGTGCAACACTTCGTCGAGCCATGGCCCTGCTCAACGTCGCGCGATGGGCTTGTAGCAGGTGGGTCATTTTCCGCAGGGGTATCCACATCATCTGCATCGCCATTCCTAGAAAATAGCCCCATCACGAAGCCACTCATGGCTCCAAATAGTACAAGAATAAGACATTCGACACCGAGGGTCATGTAAGTCAGACGTTCTTTCGGACCAAAAATCCGTATCGTGAGAGCCGCAGAGAAGAGCGCTATTCTAGAACCGTATAAATAAAGTAGGAATAGACGTGAACATGCGTCCAATGACTTACGACCATATGAGGCAGGCAGCCGGAAGACTGTGCGTAATTGCAAGACACGCCATTCCCCATCTCTTTCGACTGAGTGTCTTCATGACGTCAGCCTGTCATGGCCAACGTGAGCACTACGGGCGGACATAATACATGCAATAATAAAAACGTACCGCGGGATCGGCGTCCATCAGCCGCGGATCGCTGTACACATCTGACAAGGCAAAGGAGAATATAATAGACCCAATCGTTGAGACTACAGAACAATAGATAAGGGTTTGGATCAGGCTTGTGGCCGAGCCTGGAGTGACAACACCGAGAACAGCGAGGAAGCTAAAGTTCACGGCAAGCATCACTGTGGACTGCAAGCCATGAGATATTCCGCACCCAAAGCAAGACTAACTCACAAAAATAGGATACCGGGCCAACTCAGCGGTGATCCTGTTGATGAAATCCTTCCAACGAGGCTGGATGATGATGCCGTCAACCCAGACCCGCTGCAAACGAGCAGCATGTTCGTTCGGCGATGTGAGTAGAAACAGATTGACGACCCGGAATACGATGCTACGATTCCAGGTCTGTTGCCCGAACAACGGTGTATCTGCGTTCAGCCGTGCGCACGACTGAGCGAAAAAACTCAGGAATCGACTTTCAGCTAGTATTGCGTTCAGGAAAGC
>QFEL01003786.1:1159-12145 GCA_003316195.1 Neoboletus brunneissimus
GCAGGTGAAAGCGGTGACTTGGGCAAATACAGTGCTTCATTTTTTTCCTTGGCGATGCGGGCAAAGGGATGGTGCATTAGCCGGAAAAAGTTGACGTCCATAGATTTACGTCGGTCAGGATAATGTATCGGTGGTTGTGCCATGTTTGGTCCGGTGAGCGGCTGTGAGGGCATGACGGTCGGCAAAGAAGGGCGTCGCATGTTGTACAAGTCAGGATCCTGAGCGTTGGAGTCGAGCATGAGCGGAGTTCGGACGTGAGGTGGAACGTCGACAGGTGTGACTGCGGACCCTGGCCAGGCTGAGGGCGGTGATTGCGAGAGGAGCGGAGAGGAGCAAGGCATCTTGAGCACGGTGCTGGTAGACGGCTCCACGGCGGTGGGTGGACACGAGATATCATCGTCCGAGTGATGTATAGGCTTTTCCGTAGCCGTTGACGAGTTTGACGAGTCGTTTGGCGAAGCGTCTCGAGATTGCGGTGACTTTTTCACTGATGAGGAGGCCTCTTGGTCGACGGTTGCGGAAACGCGTTTGCGGAGGGCCTTTTCCTTGGCACGTCTGGATGTGGGGCGTCAGAGCAACAGCGGGGGTGGTGAATTGGAAAGTACCTGTTCTGGAACCACACCTGAAGGGGGCGCGACGCGAAGGGTGGGTGAGCACGCGTCCGGCGGGGGCAGAGGGAGGGGGAGCGTACCTGGACCGCGCGGGGGGACATCTCGAGCTCGGCGGCGAGCTTTTTGCGGAGGACGGCATTGGGCTTTGTGTCTTTGCGGAAGACGTCTTCGAGGACCTTGAGTTGGTGCCGCGAGGTTCTTTTGCGGTGTTTTACTTCGTTGGGGATGTAAGGGAAGAAAGTCCTGAAATCGACAGACGTGGGGTCGACTCCGGGTGGCATCAAGGAAGGAACGCAAGTACTCGGATACCTTGGCTGGGGGGGGACATGTGGGTCCATCTGGTGGTGCGGGGTGTCGGCGTTGAGGGTGTCGGCGGAGGAGGGAGGGAAGTGGATTGGGTATAAGGAGTGGGATGTGTGAGACGGAAAGGAGGGAGGGACGGGCGGCTTGGCATCCATCCCAGGGTCTAACTTATAGTACATGTTTACGAAGGTGCGCAAGATAAATGGACAACCGACCTGGTGCATTCACACAGACGTCCAACGTGAACCTGACCTTCACGCGAGATCTGGCCCTGACTGGCACCGCGGCTGGCTGGGACGGAACTTGGTCAGGATCTGCCCCCGTCCGGATTTTTTATCTGGGCGGACTCGCAACGTTGCTCGCACGTCGTGGCAGTGAGTCCAAGTCCTGGCAACGATTCGGTGTGAAATGTCCGAGCGTCTGCAAAGTGGGCCAATTCTGCTAATTCCCCCCCGGCGCCGTTCATTTATTCGATCGAGGTCGTCGCGAATCTCTCGCTCACTCGAGGCTGATCGGCCCTCGTACGACTCGTGGATCCCAGCGTGGCGAGGGATCACCAAACTATACTTTGCAGCACCTTCTCCGGTCTCGTTTCAGCGCTTCTGCAGTGCTAATTCATTTCGACTTCATCACCACCGCGACCACTGAACGTGTGCACGGAACAGTCCCCGTGGATCCCCTTACGAGACTCCCAGCGAAAAAGAAAAAAAAAAAAGATATCCAACGCGTGCACGATGATTCTCTCCCATCGTGTCCTCCCCCGAGGAATTACCTCTCCTACATCGTACACGTGGAGCGGGCACATCCCTTTCCACCTCCGAGCCGTTCCTTGCACACTCGGCGATGTGCTCATTATGCAATCCCTCCTTATCGTACTCCACCACCGTGTCATCATATCAGCGCGCGCTTCCGACTTGGGCCCTCGTAAGCTTTGGAGGATCCGAACCACCGGATGGAGATCAACACAACCGCTGTCGTCAACACCGCCATCTCGAACTCCCTCGGCGCGGCATGTCGACCGTCAGGCACGGACGGGTCGTTGGTCCCCCTCCGCAGCTGCCATCTCGGTTCGCCGGTTCGTTTTTTTTTTGTTTTAGAACACCCATCGTGACCCCTTTCCGTTTACGAACACGAGACCCCCCAAGCTTCTAGTGCCTCGAACTTGGCTCTCCCCCTTTTTTTTTTCAGATCTCGGCCACAGCTCGAATCTTGCACCGCACCGCGAAACGGGCTTGAAGGCGCACTTCTATCGGGGTCATCCGGGCACGTCCTATCCCTTTTCAAGTTCTCTTCGCATTACCTTCTCTTCCTATATCACGAGCGCCATGTAATGATGGGACGGCTACTAAAAAAAGAGAGACGAAAAAAACGGACGCCAAGACCCAACCCTCGAGCCCAGGTCCTGCCTGAATCGCCGATAGCATCATCCGGACCATCCCCTCACGTACACTCGCCCATCTCAGACCTCCATCGATCATCTCAGTCCCCATCCAATGATCGAATCATTCGTCCTCTCAATTCCCGCGGCCGCGGCATTCTCTCTCTCGTCCTCTCTCTCGCTCTCTCGTTCTCCATTGTAGTCAGCCACCTTTCCCTATTCGTTTAGGCTTCGTTTCCATATCCATTCCGATTTCTTTTCATTTCGCCCCTCCTCCCTTTTCTTGCTCGGTTCGCCAGGCTCGCCATCACCTCGGCGGTACGCCCATCTGCCCAATTGCCATTCTCGTCCGTCGTCCCTTGATGGCTCGCGGCGATGAGCTACTTTTAACGCGTGCGTTCTTTTGTTGATCACCGCGTCATGTCAACGCTTTGACAACCAACGTCCTTGTCGCTTCCCGCGACGCCAACACCGTACCTCACGCCCTGTGACGTGTTCCGATTCCAGACCTCTAGAGTTTTTCACATACAGCGTCTCTCATCAACACGCACATCTGAAACCGAGAAATTGGAATAGTAGCATATTCACGCATAAAAGGCGAGGATTACGAGGCATAGGAACAGCGTTGCTAATAATAATCGCGATCGTGATGTATGGTGACCATAATGGTGTGTGAAACACAAAACTCTCAGACAGGCGTGAAAAGAAGAGTGAAAAATATGCAATGAGACGTCGTTCGAATGAGATTTCAAGGCAGGCGAGAATGTAAAAGAAAAGGAAAACCGGGGGCGCATAGCAGTCCTCGGAGAGATATTCAGTAGAAATGCGGGTCATGTGCAATATGTACTGTGCGGATAGTTTATGATAGTCGGTTGAATGGTTGTGGATGACGAGTCATAGATGCCAATGAAGTTCGAATGGGACGGTGCGCATAATGTGGAGTGAGGAAGGTGAAAAGGTGACCGGGCGGAAGAAGTGGCAGAGGAATCTTAAGCAAAAAGATATCGTCCCTAGAATATAATGTTATAGTAGTCAACAATGTCCCAAGACGTACAGTCGCAGAAAGAAAACAATGAATCTTTCCTTCCGTAATATTCAAGATCATGGATTCCTCGGTGCTCTGGTGTGATGATAAAGGCGCCATGTCGTGGTGGGAGTAGAAAATAGCGAGGGGAAAAAGGACTCAACGTCACGGACTAAGATCCATCGCGACATCGTCATAACACGGGATGGTGGCCCGACGGCCGAGGATTTCGTCCAAGAACGAACCCGGGACGCTAGCCAATGGCGATGCTGCGAACAGAGAAGATCCTGTCGCCTTGGCCTCTGAGTGTGTTCGTTCCATCGCCAAACGTACCCTGCGGACGATGGGGTGGGAATGCACCGTCTGGATATCAACACGCTCAGTCGGATGGGTCCTCATCATGCTCTTGATCAGTTCAAACAATTCCGGGCTGCCGACCAAATCCACTTGGCTGAAATCACCTTGCCTCAGGCGATGCCAGCCATCTCCCCTACAAAAGGTGACGTTAGCTCACCAAACATCTGCCGAGTTGAGGTCAGAGGGCAGCTTCACTTACTGATCAGGCACGACTATGTTTGTCGCTGTTTCGAGCATTGTCATGCCAAGGCTGAAAAATAAGATATAGCGGATGAAGGACATGTGACGGATGGGCAAACATACCTGAAGATATCGGCAGCCTTGCCGTATGTCCCTTGTAGAACTTCCGGAGCCAAGTATACTTTATCACCTTCGCGTTCGAACCCTCCTAGCGAGACACCCAGTGGGCTTCCACCACTAGCTCGAGGCCACAACGACGCCATTCCAAAGTCACCGATCTTGAAGCGACCATCTTTGGTCAAAAAGATATTCGCCGGCTTGAGATCCAGGTGGATGACACCTGACTCATGAATGAACCGAAGACCCTGCAAAGAAAGAAAACAAACAGATGAGTAACATGACACTACGGACTAAACCGTATCTGGTAGAGCAAATAAAATTTTCGACATCTCCACTCACATTACTCAAGTCTGCAAATACTTTCCAAACCCTGGCTTCATCCAGTCGCAGAAATACCTTGCCATACTCCCACAGGAAGCGCGCAAAGTTTCCCAGCTCACAGAGCTCGGTACGAATGAACAATGCTTCATCCTCTTCCCAACTATCGATGTATGCGAGGATATTAGGGTGATGACCACCTTCTGCCGCCGCAGCCCGGCAGAGGTGTTGCAAGACGTCGACCTCTTCGCGTAGACGCAAGCTACGACGGTAAGAATAAGTCGCGGACATTAAAGATCAAATCTGGGCTCGTACCGGTGCCGGGGTCCCTCAAATGGCTTAGACCGTTTGACAGCCCACAGACTGTCCGAAGATGACAGTCCATTCTTGGATCGAACCTTGAGGACTTTACCGAATTCGCCACTACCAATTTGATCGATCTCTACAAATTCCTTGTCGAAGCGGCCCAGCCTGTCGTTCGCCGCGGGTCTGGCATGTTGAAGTGTCGAGACCGGAAGCCGTTGCGAAGCCGAACCAGGTACTTGACGTCGTACGAGCGTTGGTGAATTCAATGTGATCACAGAACTATTCGATGAAGACCTCGAGCCGGGTTTCTCCGAAGGTATGCGAAGCTGTGTTGTCGCAGTAGCGGATATATGCGTCGGAACGCGCGGAAGAATAGGCCAATCTAAATTGAATTGCGTGCGCGTCAAAATCGAGTTGGCAGATTTGAATAGACGTAGATGAAGATTACCTTTGCTACGCCGCGTTGGAGTTGTAAGGGAGGTATCACTTCCGCTTGAGAAGGCTCCACTGCTGCTTCGCCGCATTAGCCACCGCGTCCGCTCGACAGGCCCAGCAGGTCCACATGCCACAGGGGGATGTCCGAGGCCAAGACCATCGTATTTGTTCGACTCTTTCCTCGTACTGGGGCTGTTCTCGTTGTCGTCATCCTCATCAGACCCTTGCAGATCCGCCCCCTTCTTAGAACCAAGCGGAGGAAATGCTGCGGGCAAGCTCTTGCGGGGCCCGTTCTTTATTTTGCCGGCGGGCGCCGTTCCGAGGTCCAGCCCTCCAAAGTTGAACCCAACTTTGGCAGCCACGGCACTTTGCCAGGGCCTGTTCCCTCCGAGATATGCATTCTTGAGCTTCTTGACCGGCGTACCAGGTGGCTTCTTCGACTCCTCGGCCGACGGTTTGCCACCGGATGCAAGCGTCCGAAGGATAAATGCGTCAACGTCCACTCCCTCATCCGTTTCCAATTGGTCATCTGAACCACTAACAACGAATGCCGCTGGCCAGCCAGAATTAGGACCAGGCATGCACGGTGTGATCAACTCATCCCCGATATCTGAATTCAAAGAGGACGCAGATGTCGAAATATGTGGCATAGCTGAATGCGAAGTACCCGCACCATGCGACGCATCCTCGTCATCGCTGAAGGCAATGCCTGAATCGCGAGGTTTATATTTCAATGGAAGCCTGTTCTCGCCCTTCTTTGATCTGGGGGATGGGGTGCCCTCAGTTACGCTGAATATGAATGACGTCTCGGGTTGACCGCATGGCTCAAAGAACATGTCATCCTCGTCGTCTGCGACGTCGTGGCTCCCATGAGGTAATGAAACGGGAGATGAATTCGGCGATGGGATGTTGAGAGTCGAACGCCACGGAAATGTAGTAACAGTTTCGTTCCCAGGTCCTGCATAACTGTGCCTGCTGGACACCAATGTATGCGTATCGACACGAGGTTTCACTGGTGAGAGTGCAGCATTTGATGCTGTACGCAAACGGGTCTTTGTTGTGGTTTGAGGGATGGATGGTCCAAAGAAGAGAGAAGCAGAGCTGGTGCTTGCGAGACGCGTCATAGACGAGCGAGGAGCGGAGTTGGATGCGTTCGTCTGCAAGAAGGGATGTGGTCCGCTACTACCAGTAAGTCGTCTGCGGGTTACCGGGGAGTCGCTCGCCGACGAGGGAGGAACACTGTGAATCATGGACATCCGATTCCGATTGACTGACGGAAAAGCAACCGGCGGCGACTTTAACGGACGTCTATGCTTGGGACTTGATGTATCTGGCTATAGAGAGCCAAGATTCAGCATGACAGACGTTGAACGAAAGAGCATAACATACTTGAGATGAAGCAGAGGGTGATGGTGTTTGATTTACGCTCTCGAGCAACTCGAGAGATACGGGTCTCGAGCGGGCCCGTCTCTTCAGAATGTGGCCCCCAGGCGATATTGCCTCGGTGACTTCGTCGAGGGTGCTGCCCTTCTGTGGGACGGCTTTGATTGTTAAATGCTTTCGGGGACTGCGCAACTGATTCTTCGACCGCCGCGACAAAAGAGAGAGCTTGTTCGAAAAAGGTTTCTTTACTGCCACATCATTGTGTTCTTCTTTCTCGCATGAAGAATCATCATCCTCTATGACACCCCAGTCCTCATCCGAGTTTTCCATATCGCGAATGCGTAGTCGCTTCATCGTCTCCGCTTGTCCCTTTAGGTAAGCTTCCATTTCGGAGGTTGATTGGGGGGTACGACTGCCAAACCGAAGGGCGGGGAGAGGAGCGAGACGATGGAAGGCCACTCCAGAGGCGGGATCTGCCTTTGCGGCAGAGATGGACAAAGGGGTGGACACAGACTGCCGTAGTGGGGTTGAGAAGCCTCCCGATCGTGCTGATGATTTACGTTTCGTGCCAACTGCAGCCGAAGCGACTGCTGAAGCCGACGAGACCTCGGTCTGTGCGTTGAGCTGTCTGAACTTGAGTACAGATCGAGTGTTGGAGCGATGCTCCTCTTTGACAGGCGTTCGGAGGGGCTGTGAGGTTGGGCCTGGGAAAAATGGGGATGTGGAGGGAGAAAGAAAGATGCTGCCCTCATCATCATCGATTGGTGCAGGTTGTTTATGTACGCGGTGAGGATATAGGCGGTGCACTGGAGGAGGAGACCTGAAGGGAGACTGGAGGAAGATGTCGTCCTGCTCTGGGTCGCCGACCGGTGGTGGGAAGAACGGCCTTTGTCGGAGCGGGGACGGGGTCAACATGGGTGAGTCGTAGGAAGGAGCAGAGCTTGGATCAGCAGAAGGCGGGGTTGAGTAGTGAGCTGCGCGGCAGCTGGGGGATATCGGGGTCATGTTGCGCTTGCGTGTGGTTCCGGATACAGATATATACTGCGGAGGGGTAGACAAGATAGCTGCGGACATCGACGATTTGAACGTCGTAGACGATGTTCTGTGTGGAATAAGTTAACGTGTTCGTCGTCGTGCTCGTCGTTGAAGGGAGGACAAAGGGAGGATGGGATGGACAGTGACAAAGGGTGCCGTCGCGTGTTTAATGGAAAACCAGACAACGCGTGGGACTTGACTCAACAATATCACGTGATCGCGAAATCTGACTCCGTTTCCAATCAGGAATGTCTCCGTCAACGTTACACGAGGCTACCGAGTCCGCTGTCCGCCGCAGCTGTCATGGACGACCCTCGTCGCTACACCGACCCTGATGCTGTGTTGAGAGGCACAAGATCAATGGAACAGTCAACAACCTGTAAGTAACTGGTTGGTACAGTCAAGCCATTCTCCTTTAGCTTACGTTGTCATGCCCTCCTCGCGGTAATTACACTGCGATACTCCCGTCGTTGCCGCCAACCAAGCCGTTTCATGCCAACCCCCAAAACTGGTTGCTCCCGCACCGATACAATAGTCTCTGCCACCAGAACATAACCTTGTTTTGTTCTGCCATCTTTTGTTCCACTAACTGGTCACTTGCATTGTTCTCGCCACTCCTTTGTTGTACCCCGCAGACGGGGAGGCTGTACCGTACCCCGTGGCAAAAATTAAATGCTGTAACCTGTACTCGCAACCGTTGCGACCATAAAAAAAACAGTTGATCATGCCATAACTTGGGCTGACTCAAATTTTCAAAGATTTGAGACCGTGCGCACCTCTCGGTCCCGCAGACTCACATGCGTCCGAGTCGCTGATGGGCCATGCTAGAGTCTTCCCAGTAGTAGGTGATACAGCTGCTATTTCACCCTCCTGTGGCCCTACGTTTCCTTGGTCCTCCTGGATAGACTAGATATGGTCTCTCAGATTTTCTGCCCTCATGTCCAATGCTTTGCGACCTTTGTAGTGCTCAATCTATGGTGATGGATTTCACTGTTCACCATTAGAGCGTCTTACTTTCCATCTGCTTCAGTGCGGCATGAGTGCCACCAGCGTGGCTTCTACCATGACGTACACAAGGTACCGAGGGAGTAAACGGTAATTGAAATTCGAACTGTAGAAGCATGACACGTCTGTACACGTCTGGCGCAACCTATGCATTTTACGCGAAGCGGACAGACTAATAGGATGCGTATAGCTTTGTATTAGACTGGTAAGACGGATTGGTCACCAGTCTAGGTGACTCAGCGAACGGAAGTAAATACCTTCCGGGGCGGTCCGAAACTCCAACTACAACCACATCCTCGATCGACCTAAAAGCTTGCCAGTGGACATGGAAATATCGTGAGCACACGTTCTGTTCGTTCGACGTTCCAAATCCAACATGTGTTGCATCAGATCCATCCTTCAGGGAGGGTATCAGCACCCCCTCTCGCGATCATGGCAAGGCCGTCGTCAACTCACAAAATCCATGTTCATGTACCCGATATTCATCACGGACGACCCTGATGCCAGCGTCGTCATTCCTACCCTTCCTGGTCAGCGCCGATGGGGTGTCAACCAACTTGAGGGCTTCCTAGGACCGCTCGTCCAGAAAGGTCTAAGCAGCGTCATCCTCTTCGGCGTCCCCTTCAAGTGTGAGAAGGTGCGCGTTCCATTCACAGACCTATCTCACCGCAATTGCAAACGCTGACGCATTCTAGGACGAACGTGGATCGCCGGCGGACGACCCCGAAGGCCCCGTCATCCAAGCTATCCAAAAGATCAGATCTCTCTTCCCTGAGCTCTACATCGCTTGTGACGTATGTCTCTGCGAGTACACGTCACACGGTCATTGTGGACTCCTCCATCCCGACGGTGCAATTCACACCGAACCCTCTGTCGCACGTATCGCCCAAGTCGCCCTCAACTATGCGCGCGCTGGCGCACACTGCGTCGCACCGAGCGATATGATGGATGGCAGGATTCAAGCAATCAAGCGAAACCTGATCGACGCCGGTTTCGGCAACCGATGCACCCTCATGAGTTATTCCGCCAAGTTCGCAAGTGGGTTGTATGGCCCTTTCAGGTGAGGACCTATGCATACATGGTACTCCTGGTTCACAACGTGCCGTTCGTTCGTCCAGAGACGCCGCTGGCAGTGCCCCGTCGTTTGGGGATCGCAAGTGCTATCAACTCCCGCCCACTGCCAAGGGTCTTGCGAGGCGCGCTATTGTCAGTGACAATTTATCTGGGTCTGGCCCGCGTTGTCTCATTGTTGATTATAGCAACGCGATGTGGCCGAAGGCGCCGACATCATCATGGTCAAGCCCTCGCTCCCGTATCTCGACATCATCGCCGATGCGGCACAGCTCGCGGCGGATCACCCGATCGCATGTTACCAAGTCAGCGGGGAATTTGCCATGGTTCATGCAGGTGCCAAGGCTGGTGTGTATGACCTCAAAGCCATGGCGTTTGAGACGACGGAGAGCATGGTTAGAGCTGGTGGGTGTCGCACTCGCGCGTTGAGACTGGTTTACATATGTTTGTTCCAGGTGCTACGCTCATCCTATCCTACTTCACCCCCGAATTTTTAGACTGGCTGCCAGCATAGATCCGTGATATCGATATACCGGAAAGGAACAGAAAATGGTCGCAACAGAGGTGTCGACTAGAAAAGAAAGACGCGATAGCACATAATCGCAAATCGTGTATGTACGATGAGTGTAAACACAGCAACTAGAAGATCCTGATAAGATAACCACGTGCTTCCTTGCACTGGAGACACCGTTCACAAAATCAACAGAGCTGGTCCGCACTATCATGGCGAGCACCAGCCAGCCTCTGTCCGCCTACTCCCCCGACACTTGCATGTTCTGTCACCAACCCCTCCGTATCACGACAGGCCCCGACACCGACACCGATTCAGAATTCGAACACCCACTTGAACGAGGGGAAGCAGCGACCGTCATCGACGACGTCGAATTATATTGCGGTCCACCTGGGTCAGGTCCTGGCGGACACCACGCCCACTGGACTTGCCTGATCGACCACGTCAAGCAGGTTCGTGCTCGGGGCGTCGTACCGTCCCCGCCATCGGGTCCGGGTGATGCATCCCCATCAACCACATTCACGACGTGCGTGGCGTGTGGGCAAAACACGCTCGATCCGCTCGGACGGTTCGTCGTCGACGTCCGAAACGAAGGCGGTGAGACAAAGGGGTTCGATTTCGGCGTGATTCTCGTGCGTAGCGTTGTCTCTCTTCCTCCCCTCTCGAGTGTTCGTGGACGCAAAACGATGCTGATTCGAATCGGACATGGGTATCCTCGCTCACATCAACATCGTGCGTCGTGTGTCGACATCGACCCGGACTTGGATCTGCACACCAACTGGCCGTGTCTGGGATCGGCCACTCCTCACCTTTCCGCTGAACAGGAAGAAGAACTATACTTAGACTCTCATCCCAGCCAAGCACATAACCGCGCCTTTCATGATCTCGTCGCAGAAGGCGACTACGCAGGCGCGATCGAACTCATCGCAGAGCACGACGTTGACGTCAA
>QFEL01003790.1:0-29130 GCA_003316195.1 Neoboletus brunneissimus
AAACAGACGCGCCCTCTTCTATCAAAGTCTCCATAGCGCGCTCCAAGGCACCAATTGACTTTGCCGTACTCTGCGTCCCTGCCGATGTACTCCTAGCACGAACTGAGCCAGTGAAAGATGTTGCCGTCGAGTGAGCAGATATTGCAGACCGCAATGACGCGGCTGATAATTGACGAGAAGGCCCGGGAGCGTGACTTCGATCCGGCGTCGCAGCAGTAGGAAATTTGACCTTGTTTATGCCCTCGTTCACAGCGGACTTGCGAACGTTCAGGGGCACGACTACGGGTGTATCATCATCGGAATCACGCGCATATGCTAAACCCACGTCCGAATCCGCGGAAGGTGACGATGGTACATTCTCATCCTTTTTTGGGTCTGAGTGCGTCGTATACACGCTCTCATCGTCAGATTCGTTCCCGGGATCCAGTTCTGGCTTCAGGACGTCGAGGAGTGGAAGAAGTAGGTGGGGGCCCGGCATGGGAGATTGAGTGATTGTTTCACCACTGACACGGCGTTCAAAGGGATTTGGAATAGGGGAAGGCGAGCGCGAAGGTGATGCGATGCGGATGCCAGAAGGGGAGAAGGGGAGGGGAAGAGCTTTATCGTTGGAGGCAGGAGCTGGAGACTGTTGAAACATTGCATCATGAGGGCTTGGAAGAGTAGGGTATGGCCCATTGGTAGAAGTGCGGTTTCCGGGAGAGTCTGGTGACACGGGAAAGGGAGAGACTGGAGAAGGTGTCTGGACCGAGTTCGGAGACAAAGGTGGGGTTATGGCAGCTGTGTAGAATGATTAAAACGTATGGTGCTAGGTCAGGTGAAAGACTTGCCTTGCATGATATGACCAAAGGTGGTGGCATTGGTGTTCAAGTACTGAGGTATGTTGATCCGATGGCCATCGCCAAGCGTTGTTACGTGCGCAGGTCGATGTGAAGGTGAACGAGAAGCAGTAAACATAGCGGCTCTTGCGGCGGCCGCAAAACCCCTTCGACCAACACCAGCCATGCCAGCTTCACCCCCAATCTTTGTGTCGATCTCGCGGGCCATACCATGAACATAAGAGGATGCCAGAGATAGCGGAGGCGGGGGTGGTTGTCGAGCTGACATTGAAGGTGGTATAATGGGCAGTGAGGATGGGAACGGTACGGTGCCCGGGGCAGGAGCGGGAACAGCTGTCCTGGACGGTCTGGCTAATGGCGCGCCAGGAAGAGCTGATGGGTTTTGCTCTGTTGAGGGGTGGTACGGGTCAAGAGAAGGGGTCCGGACATTCAGAGATGGGCGAAGCTTGTCCAGGGATGGGCGAGATTTATCAAGGGGCGGATGCGAAGTGGGTACTGTTGAGGTAGGTGCACGCTCGAACGAGGGACGGTGGCGGATAGTTGATGGCAGCGTCGCATTCGAAGATGCACGGTTTGTGAATGAAGATGGCGGTGGTGTCAATGGTTGGTGTGTCAGGGGTAGATTGTCTCTTCGAGCGGATGAACGTGAGGGGGTAGGGTGACCAGCGGACTCGGCAAATGGCATGGGAAAAGCAGTTCGTGCGGGTGAGAGTGGGGCGAGACGGCTCGCGTTGGAAGGGGTTCTGACTCGCTGCAAGGCGGGCGGTATGGCATCACGGACCGGGGTAGAGACACGCTCGGGAGGTGGGGGTAGTGGTGGTGTGCATGCACCTGGGGACTGGGGACGATCATGATCGAATGATCTGGGGGAAGTTCTTGGCAAGGGGACATTGACGGCCATATTGGACTTGTCCGGCGGTAGGCGCTGAAACGGATCACGACTCGGCGCAAGAACTCGACCGCCGGTTTCGGAGGGCTTCTCAGAAGAAGCCGTATGGGGAGGGGTATCTGATCTCGCGACTCGGGACTGCAGTCGGTGTGGCAAGAGGGCTGCTACGGATTTGGGGGACATTGGAGGCTTGTGGAGGGAAGGCATGTTCGGGGGAGGGAGCGGGGGACATACATGGTCGCCGAGGGTGGCGAGGGGCACAGGCTGGCTACAACTGGAGCATTTTACCGTCGGAAGGACCTGGGATATGCGGGGCCTCTGTTCATGCGCGATTTGGGCCATAGAAAAGAGCGTGGAGAAAGGGAAGGGGGGTATAGAATTAAGTAGAGATGTGGATTAGTCGTCGCGTGCAGAAAGTAAACCGAACATGCGAAGTCGTCGATTAGCAGTCAGTAAGCTAACGTTTTACACATATGTACATATCGCAAACCCAACACCCCCCCAGTCATCTCCTCTCCGTGCGTCCGTCTCACCCCCCGTCTGTCCCTCCAGAAACACCACCGTGGTCCACTTTCTCCCCCACCGGGTTGGATGGGTTGAACCGCGCAAAGAACGAATCCCACTGCCCTGTGGCGCATAAATATTTGGCTCAATATCCCAATGATGCATGAAATGATACACACCCCAGTCAAACATCCCGCCAGGAATGCCCTCCAAGAGGCCAACGTCTGCCATCGCAAATTGTTCCAATGTATTTGACGCCTGAGGGACGTCAAGTACATTCAACACTTGCACGTTTCCCGGTGCCTGGCTTGTCACGTTGTTCAATGCCGGGTTCATGTTTGGGAACGCCGATGGTGAGCTACTCCCATCACCTTCCGCTTGACTACAAGTCAGTGGTGTGATGTTGACCAACGATGATCCACGGCAATTGAGTGATTCTGGTCGACCTACGGATGCAGTCGTGAGTCTGTCATGGATTTCACATGAAATGACATCCTTACCATCACATTCCTCGTCTGATGACGTGATAATGGTACCTTGAGGTATTCCTTCGTAATCTCCCTGACGCGCTTCGCCATGCGCAATAAATACCCCACCACCAGGACGGGAAGGGTCTTTCTTGTATTCTAGCCCACACAACGGCCGTTTGCCTTTCACCCCTCCGGTCGGGTTAAGTAGGGGCGGTTGGTCAAGCGGAAGCGGTGGTCCTTGAGTCGCCTCATAGAGCAGCGCGATGATTTCAGCAGTCTAAATCGTGCAAAGTCACAATGTATAATACCCCTATGGGCAACAAAGCACTCGCCTTGCGTCGGGCAGACATGTGATCAGGAGATATCGATCCTTCCCACCTACGCACGCAGTCCCGTAGCTTCCGTAGCTTAGCGGCAGCGTCCGCGTCCTGTCGCCGAGCCCATGTATGATACTAGAATGCAGCTCGACACTTGAAATACTACCACCAGCATCGCAACATACCTGTACCAACGCACATGACGTTGCAGCGTATGCAACCAGAAGCCATATATCGTACATGTGCTCATGGGCATCGAGCCAGTCGATTGATTCTCCAGTGAGCTGAACAAGCGCACTCCAGGTCTCCACTGTCAACCCGAATTTAAGATGCGCTGGACAGGTATACGATATCCGCATGAAGACACGCCAGAATATCATACAGACACACGAGTAAAGTAGATGCAGGAGACCTGATGAAACGGGCTTTTGTGAGTACGCTCAAGGAGAAAGTAAAACCTTGTCTCCTGTCGCACCTGCGTTTTGAGGAGTATCCGGCCCTTGATATTTGAGGTTTTCTGGGAGATTGGCTTTCCAATTCTCCAAATTGGCCAGTAAACTATACAACATTTCGTCCGTCGTGAACATTAAGCCAGAGGGACTTGACAAATCATTGGCATCAGAAAACAAAAACCAGATGCTTTCAAGCCACAAACATACCTGTATATCGTCTTCAACACGCGGCCAAGTATCACGCTCAGCCGAACGAGCTCGTCCATATAAAGATCATTAGAGTCTCCGGAGGATGGTAGGCGCGCGTCACAATCTTGTACATCAATCATGTATGGGTGGCCATACGTCAAACTTAGCCTTCCCATGGGTCAGTTGACAACGTATTGAACAACACGGGGTTCTTCATACCACCTGTCAGAGATGACACAGACTCCCCATAACCGACGTCGAAGTTCTATGTTTTGTTTTACCGACTCCGCTCGATGAAGGCCAAGATCTTGGGCCTAGGCTAATTGTCAAATAAACGTGACTGCTTCGCGGCGTCAGCGCTTACCATGCGTACTGCAGTACCAAGTCGAATCCACAATGCCGACAACGCGTTGGGTACGTATTGTGAATGACAGTCGCCGACCATACTCAGTATTAGCAATGCCTGGACGTTTGCGATGGATGCTGTCGATAGAACATCTTCTGTTTTAATTACACTGTTGACTGCGTACCGGATCGAGTCAAAGACAGATTGCGGGACCTCTCTCCGGGCGGCTGCCACAAGACACATCGAATAAAGTAAGATCGGTGGCGGGGAAGGGTTGGAAAGGAATTCTGCTGGTGTGATGATAGGTAGTATCGGGGCAATATCTTTGAAATAGGCGTTCACAAGTTTCTGAACGATTTCGGGATCGAGCCGCAAGTCCATGGGCTTGAGGTGCGGCATCTGTTGGTCATCCGGAGGCATGTTTTGTACCGATATAATGCCATCCCCGTTCTTTGATACTTCCCACGTGTGGTGATAGCGTTGATCATAGCTTTCGTATATGCGAGAAGATATCGTAGCTTGTGAGTGTAACAAATGTACTGCAGTGGTTGGCCCTGGGACCAAATTGGATGTCAGCTCAGTGGTCGGCGGAGCCGCTGTAAACAGACCATAGACACGACGATCCATCTGAGATTCTGCCTGGGGGGATAATGTATTTCGCTGAAGGTCGGCAAATTTTTCCTTTTCCTTTTCAGCCGGAACATCCTCTTCGAGTTTTTTCTTTTTAAAACGTGTTTCTGTAATGGGTAGAAAGAAGGTGCACTCGAAACCATATTGCTTGCAGTGTTGACAGAGTGGTGGGTCTGAGTCAGCGAGAACGTCACACCTACGACGTTTTAGGCAAGATATATGCATCGAAAAATACGATGTGCTGACCTGATTTTTCGACTACGGCAGCTGTCGCATGCACGTTGGGTTTTGGTGCGTTTCTTGGTGTCGATCGGAGTAGTAGAACTGGCTGTGGGTGGGGTGTGCTTTGGGGCATTTTCGCTGGAGGGACCTTCGTGATCGGATTCTCTGTCTCTCGGTCGCGCTGCGTCGGATCGTCGTTTCCTCTTGCCTGTCGTTACTGTCGCGGGCATCTGGGCAGGGGACGGCGTGTTGACGAGTGGTTGTTGTTGCGGTTGTTGCTGTTGCTGTTGCTGTTCAGGAAGGGAGGTGTTTTGGCGGGGGGGGCCGTACATCACCATCTGTTGCGGATACTGGGGATATGGTGCATATCCGTGCGGGGCTGGTGGGTACGCAGTGGGGTGCATGGGGTAGTACTGGGCGGGGACGGCTGGACTGCTGGCGCCGTTCATGGCGGGTGTGGTGGGGTAGGTGGAAGTGGAATGTTGTTGGGTGAAGGGAGAAGGGTTGACGGGATAGTTGTGATTCATCATGTAATGCACGCCAGGATATGGCTGTAGAGTGGGGCCACGTGCGGCGGCAAACCGGGCGTAGTCTTGGGGGTGTTCCGTTGGGTTTCGGGATGCTGTCAGAGGACGTCATGAGGGCGAGCGGAAGTTAAAGGAGGGAAAGGAGGAGACGGACGGGGATGGTTGGACTCGCCTGGGCTGAGCCGACGGCCAGAGGGATGGCGAGAAGAGGAGGGGTCCGGCGCGGAGTGGGGAGGATGGTGAGAATCTGGCTGTTTCTTTTGCCGGTGTTTTCTGGGGGGCCTCGACGATGCGCTTGTCAACGGCAGAGACTCGCTGGACTTTGGGTCCCGGGCGGACGATTCCATAGGGAGGGCAGCACGAGCCGACCTACCAGGGCGTGCCTCCGAATTTGCCGAGTTATGCAATGGTCAACCGAATCTCTATCGTTCAACGGATCGGTCGAGGCACAGCTAAACTCAGAAACGACCTCAGCACTCGGTCGTCGATATGGACGATAATCTTCTCGTCGTACCTCTGACGTCCCCTCGCGACTTGGACAGTTGGGATGACGAGCGTATACCAGAGAAATGCCGTGTCCTCGGGAGACCACTTTCCAATCGGAGATTCAAATATTCATCTCCGCGGTGCTGCCTCGATCGACGGAATGGGCCCGACTGCCGTGTTCACGCGGCTTCGTCGATGATGTGTTACGTTCTACCAAGTTACCACTACCAGCAAAGAGCATGCCCTACTCGTTCGTGGGCCTCACTTCCCCGAGCTCGTCGTGGTCCCATCCTGTCTCATCCAGACCGGGATTGATTCGCCTCCTATCTTCCGTCACAACCGCGTGCGCGTTCAACCACGAAAATCCTGCTGGTCGACAGAGCACTTCGACAAAGTTGGACCGCCAGGAACCATACGTGAACGGGTTGGGGGGAGGTGCACCGGGAATCAACGTCTTGTGCGCTTGGTTCCTAATCTGTGCGAGCGAATCAATCGTGCATTCAAAACGTGGTGGTCAATACCCGAACCTGTTCAATCGTGGTAATATTCAGTAGCAGAAGCTAAGGAGCGTGAGTCAGTGTCCCATTCCAACGAAGAACAGCAGCGACACCCACTCTCATGTGGTATGCAAGCAGGGCCGTTACCGGCCACACCACCAAGATCGACAGCGAAAACGCGACGGCACTGCCCACACCACGGTTCAGAGCCTCGTGAAAATCAACGTGATCCCTTTGGGTGAGAAGATAAAGATGAATAGCGGATGTACAGATGACGAGGCAAAGAGTCAAAACCTGACACAAGATGAGAACATCGCCGCCACTGCTCAAGCGTCACTCACCGCGGAGAATAAGAAAGAGAAAAAGAAGGTGTAGTTGCGCCGCCCGACACAATTGTTCACCCATTGGCAATGGTGATCGCAGTTATCGACACAGTTATCGCACTGCGATGGAATGAGCATACGGGTAGAATGACTGAAGCAAGTCGTTTACCAATTTACAGTGGCTGGACCGTGGTGGGCGGTATGTTTTGCATGTTAAACAATACTTGACGCGCACACTGTAACAGATCGTCAAGGTGGTAAACGTGCGGAGAGGGGTGCAGCTCACGTATCTGTCCGAACCTTGAGGTCCCGAGGAAGCGGGACTCTGACACCATCATCAGAAGGGGAGGTGGCGGGAAGGGGAGGATCCAGATCTAAATCGCGAGGTAAAATTCCAGGGTCGCGAAAAGCCTATGCGAGAGGTATGGTGGATGATCTGCGAACGAAAGAGATGGAAGGCGCTTACTGTAGCAAGCATGCACGAGACGGTGAGGAGACACATGTAGGCCCCCACGATGGCGACGGCAGGAGATTCATTGCGCCACCACCAGACACAGGTAGTGGAGAACCAGGCGGCTGTTATTGCAATGACGAGCGCGAGAGATGCAATGAATGCCCAGGGAGAATCGCCGCCAGTCAAGAGACGACCGGCACAGAAGAAACGATTACGGGAGGGATATAGTTGATAAATACGCATTCTGGGAGTCGAAGGGACGGCAGAGAAAGGAGGGAAGGTTTTGGGCGGATCAGATATGAAGATGATGTTGGGAGAAGGGGAAGACGATGGGGGTCTGCTGGGGTGTATCTGAACAAGGGAATGAAACATGGACTGGTGGGGAAGTGGAGGGGAAAATTGTGGAGTGTCGTGGACCGAGTGAGAGCGATGGAGACTCTCGCGAGCTGCAGGAGGAACCACGTTGCGACTGGAGTCGAGGCTAAGTTTAGGCCAGACGCGTGTAATACCTGAACAAAAAAAACGGGTTGGACGCATGTTGGGTGTAAGAGGGGAATCGGGTGGTTTGGAAGGGGGGGAGAAGGAGGGCAACGCTGTGGCGAGGGGGAGAAGAGGTTCGCGACTGCGTTTGAGGTGTGTGGCCAGACGACGAAGGGAAGGGGAGTCTGAGATGCGACGCAAGTCGGAATCTTGAGAGGGATGGGGTCTGATTGGAGAGAGAGAAAAGGAATCTGGAGGGGGACGGGAATGAGAGTTGGAGGAGGAGGAGGAGGGGCGGGAGTGTGGGGGTCTGGAGGGACGGAAGAAAGAGGCGGAGGGGAGAATTCCGCCGGCATGCGTTGCGGTGTGTGATGGCGGGGACGGGGCGGGGATGGCGGGGATGTGGAAGGAGGAGATCGCGGGGGGTGACGAGAGCGGGTGGTCACGGGAAGGGCGGGGGTGGCGGTAGACGGAGTCGTGGTCGAGACTGGCGCGGCGGGGGGAGAGGGAGAGAGGGAGCGGACGATCACGACGAGCAAGGGTGTGCGACATCGCCCGACACGGCGTTGGCTGTGAACGACCACCACAAACACGCGTGGCCGCTCTGGATCACACTTATTCCCACGGGGTCCCACACGATGACGACGATCAGGCGTGCTCTGCTCGTCGCCGCCCTCGACGCCCTCGACACCCCGCACCATCTCGACCCCGCCATTGCCGCCGCCACGGGGGCCACGTCCGACGTGCTCATCGTCGTCCTCATCTCCGATGCCTTTGCCCCGACCACCCCCGCACCCCGCACCGATTCCTGGGTCCAGGTGCAGACCCTCCTCGCACACGTCTACGTGCAGGCCTCCAAAGCCGCCCACCAGCAGAACAACCTCCTCCTCGACGTCTCCGTCCTCCTCAACAGCGTCCTCTCCCTCGACGCCCTCCCCCCCGCCCTCGACGCCTGCTTCCGTGTGAATGACGGTACGTCTTCTCCCCCTCTCCACCCCCCTCACCTACTCCTGCCCTCCCAGGCATCTCCCTCCCCGACTCCCTCTCTTCCATCCCTCATACCTTCCTCCCCTCCCATCCCCGCCCGGCCCATTCACCCACAGTTTCACAAATCCCCCCTTCTTCTCTTTCTTCCCGTTATCCCGTCGTCGCCCTAGGCGGTACCTTTGATCACCTCCATGCCGGTCATAAAATCCTCCTCAGCATGGCCGCCTGGATCGCAAGCCGCAAAGTCATCGTCGGTATAACAGGTACCCCACCCCCTTCCCCCCTCTTCTCGCGCTCAACCCTCCCCAGTCGACGCGCTTCTCAGGAAAAAATCGAACCCGCATCTTCTCGAACCATTCCATACTAGATTAGACAAGACAAGATCCTTCCTCATGCTCTTTCGTCCCGATCTCGAGTACGAGCTTGTCGACCTCCAGGACGTGTACGGCCCGACTGGTTCCGACCCCGATGTCCAGGCCCTGGTCGTCAGCAAGGAAACTCTCTCCGGGGCAGCTGCAAGTACGTCTCCCTCTCTTATCCCCTCTATCACTGCTCCTCATCTCTCCATCCTCCAGTCGACAAGGAGCGTGCTCGCAAGGGCTTGCCCACATTGCAAACGTTCGTCATAGACGTCATCTCATCAGACTCCTCGAAACTCGATCACGAAGATGCCGAAATCTTGAAGCAGACAAAGATGAGCAGTACCTTCATCCGCGAGTGGATCGCTTCAAATCATGCCCACTCGGCAAGATGAAATCCCCACTCACCATGTACATACGGTATAATGTATTTTCTATATATGTGTCTAGAGCCAGATCTTTCCACTCGAACTTTGTGTGAATTCGGCTTCCATCAATAGACAAGTGGGAACATGGTGGTTGGACTCAGCGACCAGGGTAATACAGCCCTCATCGAGATTGGCGCTCCATGTTCCCCATAGCCAAGTCTACAGTATGCACATTCGGGCATTAGCCTTGCTCACCCTCCTCCCTGTCGCCAGCACGATACAACAATCTCCGACCTCACTTCCGCCCAATTTCACCGTCTTTCCAAGACTCTTGCAATTCGATCTCTCCCATCAGTTTGCTGCGGGGTCCCGAGACACGGACCAAACGCCCCGCTTCTCCGACTACTCGTTCTCGCAACATTTCCGCCCGACACTGTCACTGAAAGCAATCCCGACGACCGTTTACAGACCAAGCTCCTACGAGGCACTCGAACATGCTCGCTGGAGGTCCATCCACCAAGCCCAGAGTGAGCCAGTGGAGTGGGCCGAAACGCAGGTCCTTGGACCCGATATCACAGACAGGCATACACTCGCACAGCTCGCACGGATGGCTGCCAATGCTTACCAACTTTCCCAGAAAGATGATTGGTACGAACTCGATCCCGCATGGAACATCAACTCTGTAAGTCGTCCCGGATGCACGATCGTACCCCCGTCTGAGTCGTCCGTAGAGCTTTCCCTTCGGCTGGGAGAATGACGAGGACGGGTTCCGCGGTTTCGTATTCCGCTCCCGAGATAACTCTACCGTCGTGTTGTCGATAAAAGGCACAACACTGCGTGGTCCCACATCCAAAAAGGATAAGCTCAATGACAATTTACTGTTTTCCTGCTGTTGTGCCCGTGTCGATTTTTCGTGGGTCTTTTCGACAGTATGCGACTGCTATGACTGGTCTGGTCTCCGTAGACGGTGCGATGACCCATGTCTCTCTGCTGCACTCATCAAAGACAGCTTGTTTTACTCCACCGGTGTTGTAAGTTCCGTCGAGCTATTTTTCAGGACAAACCTTTGAACGTCCGGAGTCCAGCGACTTGTCAACGACTTGCGATTTCTCTTTCCGCACGCTGACATCTGGTTGGTGGGGCACAGCCTCGGAGGAAGCCTTGCCTCCCTCCTGGGTTCCACGTTCGGGCTGCCTGCGGTTGCCTTCGAAGCACCCGGCGAGCGGATGGCAGCACACAGACTCCACCTCCCACTACCCCCTTCTCCGCCCGGAGTGGGCCTGCCACATGTACCCGTCACGCACGTATACCATAATGCGGATCCCATACCTCAAGGTGCTTGTACGGGTATTGCTTCGCTGTGCGCTCAGGCGGGCTATGCGCTCGAGACGCGGTGCCATCTCGGCCAAACGATCGTGTATGATACCGTGATGAGACTCGGATGGCACGCTGATGTGCGAAAACACCCCATTAAAGAGTTGGTTTTGAATGTGCTGGACCTTGAAGGACCCTGGCCGGAACAGGACGGAGGACAGCGTGAGGTTCCCACACCTCGCAAAGAGTTCAATTGCGTCGTAGGCACCTCGTTCAACCTGTCATGTGTAAGCTGATGGCGACGTTCGTAGGACTGTTTCAAATGGGAGTTTGGACATTTCAAGCACAAGACGTAAATGCGCCCGATTTCTCGGCGCCTCCTGCTGGGGTCTATTTTGCTTATCGCACAGCTTGACGGTTTCACCAAACCCGGTGGAGGAAGCTGGCTCCATTCTACGATCCCCACGGTCGTAGTAGTGCGTTGTTCGCTTCCCTAATATATATTTATTGTAACATCATATACATGGAACGTCAATCACTCATGCTTGACGTTCCTGGCCGCCAATGACTGTACCTTGAACAATCACCTTCTTGATGTTCCGGCTGTCCCCGCAAAACAGGAATCGTTCCAGCCACCGCTTCAGGCTCGATTCGAGGCTGGGATCTTGTTCAAGGTCGTGACCCCACACGGCAGGGTTGCTTGGTTCGTTCCGAACGCTTACAAGTAAGGCGTCAAACGCCTTCCCTGGCTCGAATGACCCGATACGATCTTGCAGACAACAGACCTCCGCCCCTCCTTTGGTTGCGAGATAGAGGAGGGTAGCAACACCAAGTTTTTTGTTGGTGAATTTCGTCTCCTTGTGTGAGCGGTCCCAGTGATCGTGATGTTGGGGGTATTTCTCTGCCTCCTCTGTCGAGTCTGAAGAATGGGAATGTCCGTGAACAAGCTTGTGGTGCTCATGTTCATGTTCGTGGTCGTGACTGCGCTTGTTCGACTCAGCTTGGATGGTGAGCATTTTTGAAGCAATGCTAGCCATCTGTATAGCATGCAAGATCGATGGATCGTAGCCACCACTGACATCAGAACCAAGGCCGACCTAATGTCCGAAGCGATGAGCGGCTTAAAGGTGGATAACGAACACGCCGAACCTTGACACCGTGATCCAAGAGCATGCCCACTCTCGCCATCCCACTACTCAGGTAAAAGTTACTTGTTGGACAGTGGGAGAGACCGGCGCCTTTCTCGGCGATGAGATCCATCTCCTTCTCCGTAAGCCAGACGCCATGCGCAAGAATGGTGTTGCGTCGAAGGAGTTTAAACTTGTCGTATATGCCAGCGTAAGAGTCAGCGTTGAAGTACTTTAATGCGTCCTCGACCTCCTTCTGGTTTTCAGAGATGTGGGTTTGAATGGCGACGCCAGGCATCGTCTCGGCAAGCTCGCCGAGTTCGGCGAGCAGCTCTGGTGTGCAAGAGATCGCAAAGCGAGGGGTGATGACGGGATGGACTAGTGGTTCTTGTGCTGACGAGAGCGGAAATGCCTGTATGTACCGAATGAGATCAACGGTCGCAGTTACGGACTCTTGGACAGATTTCTCGACGTAGTAATCCGGAGAGTGCCAGTCCATGTTGCATTTCTGTAAAATGGGTCAGGAGACGGGACAGCAATCCGAGGGCAGCAAACTCACACCAACGAAAGCCCGCTGGCCTAAGATGTGCTGTCAGAATAGTGAGAGAGAAGGGGGGCTAGGATGACCTTTCTTGCGGACAATATCCGCCAGACGCATGGTTGCGTCGCGGTGCAAGCTACCATAGTAGCAACACGTCGTCGTCTAAGAGCGATCAGAGTACATGGATGTAGCGATCGCTGGATTTGCTCACACCGGACGCGATGACGCGCTGGACGACGTCGGTATATATGCGCTCGGCATAGTCCACGTCTTGGAATTTAGATTCGGCGGGAAAGGTGTATGTGGTGAGCCAATCGAGGAGCTCGAGGTCACCACCACTGATAGGCAAACGTGAGTTGGCTCGAAGCGGAGACGAGGGCGGGGGATGCGCACACGCCGAGGTTTGGAAACTGGCAGGCATGCTGGCGGATGGATGAGTAGGGGTGGTCGGGGGAAGCGGGGTGCGTACGATGTGGGTATCGATGAAGCCAGGCATGATGAATTCGCCTTGTTTCAGGTCTACGATGGTATAGTTCTGTAGGCCACGATAAGCGATGGTATCGGAGAGATTTGCTGGGTCGACGTCGTTGTCGATCCAGAGAATGTTGCCGTCATGAGCGACGGCGATCAAGCACCTTGTGAGTGCGGTATATGCGGTCAGAGAGATGGGGTTGATAACGGGGCCATGGTAGATGATGGTGGTCATTGTACTCTCGGTTTCACATCGTCTCCCTGCCACCCTAGAAATTATAAAACCCTCTGGTGACGTTTCCCACCCGTCCTCTCCTCGTCTCCCTCGTCTGTCAGGTCTCTCGTCCCTCATGCCCTCCCTCCGCCGCTCCTTCTCCTCCCCCTCCGTCCGCTCATCGCCCTATCCATCCTCCCTCTCCGCCGCCATCCCCTCCAGTATTCGCACCCGCGCAACCCCCATCCATCCCCGTCGTTCATCCGGCTCCGCCACAGCCGAGCGTCGAGTCCTTGCGGACATCGAGTGGTGGCGAGTGTATGACGGCCAATGCGACCTCGACCTACAAGACCAACCTCATGAGGATGCCCGGGCACTGGATGGGGACGTCCCCCCGGGTGGCACGGTGACGCTCTCCGCCGGCGGTGGTTCCCTCGAGCCACCCCAGACGCCTCTTTCCTTACACAGCTTCACGTTGGATTCGATGCAGGTACACGCTTCTGACTCGAGCCCGCGGTCACATGCTAACCGCCATTCCACAGTCTATCCCTCCCAACCCACTTGCCGCCCTATCCATCGCACCCTACTCCGGTGGCCGCCATGGCCGAGACTCATCAGTAGAGTCCACACCAGAGCTGCACACTGCACCACTCGAGACCGTCCAGCTCGGTCTAGCAAGTCCGGTGTCCTGTCCTTTTGACGACTATCTCCTATTCCCGCCTTCGCTGGCGCGACTGGGAGGTCGGCAGGTCCATCCCTTGTTTGGTTTACGCTCAATCTCAGCGCCTGGCCCGTCTCACCAAGTGTCCCCTGAGCCCGATTTCGCGGATATGGGCGGTGATTCCTTCTCCCTCGATCAAAACCTCTTTCAATAGCTGTCTTGACTCTCCAACCAGCTTGCCTTTCACCGCGATGTCCCTCATGCCTTTTTACGATTCTTAATCTCAGACGTTGCGTCTCGTGTGGCCCCATCTCTTCTTCATATCCACTTCATCTTTAATGCATTTTCAACCCATCTCTTGCATATCATTCATCCTAGCATTTTCACGTTACCCCCTCATCCCCTACGTGAAGATTCCTCATGGATCTGGCGCGAAGATGGGCAGCCTTGGAAAAGCCATTCTTGCTTCTCTGCTGTGTTTACCTTGACGATTCACGCTCAAGCGATGCCTTTGATGTCCTGCATATACGTTTCTGTCTCCTACATACCATGTCTTCGCCCCTTGTTGTTGAAGCCACAAAGTCGGCTGTCTCTCATGCTCCTACCCACCAGTACTGTAACGACTAGAACATGCGCACGTCTCCTGCTTTCTTGCTCTCGAATCTGTTTCATTCTTAGCTGGGTACAGTTTTGCCAAATGTTGCTCCCCAAAAACCACATACAGTAAGCGCTATGTAGTAGTGCTGTGCTGATGATACTGTCGAATGTGACATGCTAGTCTTTTCGTGACTGGCTATCTCTGCAGCGAAGGTCTCGAGCCCATGTGCCAAGGCGGTGACCCAAAGAACAACATCGAATTTGGGTATGCACCAGAAATTTAACCCAGGCGGGGTTGCCGATGGTGGCCGAGTAGTTGGTACACTTGAACACTGCTAGTCCTGGCACGCAATTTGACGAAGCGACAGAAGAGGCATGCCTATCTCTTCATCCCTGCAAAAATTGTAGGGCCAGACACTTTGCTCCACCGTGAGACCGCGATGGGTCCATATCGAAGTTGGACAACTGGGGACGGGAGTTGCGCAACACGGCCATTAGGCACCGACTGACTTGGCAGCGGCTGACCCGTCGTGCTCTGCTGCGACTGACCAAGACGCGCTTTCCATGCGCTTCGAATGACTGGGCTACGAGCGAGCAACTGACAGCGAATGTGTTAGAAGGGGCAGGTAAACAAAGAGGCGGCCAACCATTGGTTTCTCTACGCCATCAGCAATACTCTGGATGATATCGTCCACGATGGTATGGAAATTTCCGTGAGGCTTATCATCCCTAAATCGCATCATCCGCCACCCATTGTGTTCAGGGTCCCAATGCACTTCGACGATCCGATCGTCAACTTGTTCCCCAGAAAGTTTCATCCTGTTATACGATCAAGCACAAGGGTCGACAGCGGACAAGGCGGAAACATACTTTTCCCATTCATCGTCCTCCACAAGCAACTCATCATAAGGCTTGTATTTTGGCTGTCCTCTACCGTCCCCACAGTACACATGGAGGCCAAAAAAAGGTTTTGCATGAAACTCGGGTTGGGATGGATTAGACTTTGAGGGCGGGAAACGTAGAACGAGCTTGAAGTCTATCGAGTTCTCTGAGGGAGGCTTCCACTTCAATCTGTATCAGGGATGCTTTAGGCGATTAAAGTAGAACAAAGCTTTACTCGCATACGTACATGTTCTGGTCTGTACCTGGAGTGTACGGGGTCTCCCGACAAGTATATATGAGGCCATCGTTGCTGTGCTGTAATTTAGGTATTACCAGCCGGAATACGTCTTCGATACCATAGGAGAAGCTTATATCCTTGACCTGAATACTGAATCTACGTGAACTGGCTGGGGTGACACCATGCCATGGTCACTTACTCGAATGGTATGTTCTCGGGCATTTGAGGAAATTGTTCCTTGACTTTGTACCATGGTCTATAGAAACGCTCTTTCAGGCGCTACCCAGACAATCAGCGAGGATACCTGGATATGCAATACCAGCTTACCCCATATCGTTTGTCAAGTGATCGCGACATGACATTTTCGCTGTCGAATACAAGACAATCGAATGCTAAATAGCGAAGCGTTTCCTGCAGGAGACAGCCACAACATGAGTTTGGGTTGTATGTCGAAAAATTTAGTACATACTTTCCTGCTCGTAGGCTCCACATCCACTACAAGCTCACCATCCAATATAGTGTCCATGAGCGAATCCCTCGGCCTGTCCGGGTGAGGAAACCAGAAACCGGAAACTTCGTAGTAGGTGTTGTGTCGGTCGATCTGCGTGGCGTCGGTGGCCAAGTTAGGATAGAACGCGGTAGAAAGACCTACCAGATATACGACTTGACTTCCACCGTTCGGGTCAGTTTGCAGAAAGAATAGGACACGAACCCCGTCCGACTTCTCGCACACCCAGTAGCTGCATGAATGAATAAGCCTTGCGATACATGAAAGGGTGGATATTTGAAGTACTCTCTACGTTCGAGCTCCGCCAGGTGGTTCAGTGAAAAGCTGACAGGCTGGCTTCCTGGGAATCTGCAGGGTTTAAGTTGGCTGGAGGACCCGCGACGCTAGTACAAAAACTCAGGAACGCACCGATTGTCATTAAGCTGGCAAAGCCTTGCCACATGACTTTTAAGCCATGACTCTTGGTCTGAGCCGCGTGGGACGCGAAACCCAGGGATGTCCGGAATTCGAGACATTCGAGCTTATGAAGTGTATAGACGACGCGCCACTTGGGAGGGAACAGCTTGAAAGCTAGACATACACAAGTACTGAACAGCGCGCGACATCCAACCTTAAGTTGGTCCTGGCTCAGGCTCATTCACAATTGCTTATGTAAATGGGTCATTTAAATAATGAAATCGCTCCGTTACTCAAGCTAGTAAACACAACAGAGCGGTTAACTTGAAAAGATGCCAAATGAGAGGAAAGACTAGAGTGAGTTGAAATACGTTAGGTTCTACAACTGTTCATGCTGCTCATCGGTCCTCAGCCCATTCCTTGAACAGGCTGTCAACAACAATACATTGGTCGAAAAATGTCGCAACTCACGTTCTCCTTCTTGATTTGTGCCTATTAAAAGACAGGGAAAGATGTTAATCAGTATGTAGCTTTCAAGCATCATTAGCAAAGGTTGTACCTCTTCTTCGGGAGTGAAGTCGTTTACAATATTGAAGAGCTTTCGGATTTCCTCCGGAGTTTTGCCCTTGATCATGTTTGCGACGGTTTTACACCCGACATCCCTCGGAGGGGTTTAGCGTGTTGAAATAAAAACAGATCGACGAGACGCTTACAAGAGGGACTTGATGTCGAGGTAGTTTGCAGCGAGAATGATCTCGAAAAGCATCTCCTGATCGACGGTGATAAACTTCTGGTCCCATTCGCTGATGTCGGTCGTGCGCTTGCGCGTCTCATCCTGGCTCTGGTCAGAGTCCGCACTGGGAAGAGGCTCTCCGCGATGGTGCTCGCAGTATTCCAGGACCTAGCCATGTTGATGATCAATCGAAGCCAAGTGGCGTACGCACAACGGATGACAATATTCACCTTCTTGAGTACGCTGGAGGACACGTTGGGCAACGGGATTGGTTGATCGCTCTCACCGACGTCTATCGCCATAGGGAGCGGTTGGAAAGGTGTGCGATTTGCAGGGAATAAGGGGGGCTTTACCTTCGAGCATGTTTTTGATGAGAACGCTGCGCTCGACAACTTCCTTGTCGGCATGGAACTGTTCGTTGTCGGAGGTGACGAGGAGGACCATCTTGTGATGAAGGGCTGCGTGAAAAGGCGGTGAGTGGCAAGGATCCGGAAACGCTACTCAGCACGCCTCGTTTATAGTCACGCCGTGCACGTGGCCGAATACAACAACATCATGCTTCCCTTTGCTCTCCTTTCCCGCTGCTCCCAGGTCGTCCGTACTCCGTTCTCTCTTCTAGGTCGGTCTTTATTCTTCCACCAATCCCACTGGTCCTCATCCTCTGTCCAGGATCTGTCCGCACTGCAACAAAACGTGCCGGAGGTACCGTGCGCAATCACGGTGGCTCTCCCGGAAAGCGTCTTGGTTTGAAGAAATTCTCAGGTAGCGCAGCTCCTCAAGTAGGTGTCTTTCGTGCTGACCGGCACAGATCAATATGTCGTCCCTGGCAACATCATTGTCCGCCAACGAGGCACACAATTCCACCCCGGGCAACACGTATGTCACCCGTTCTCCGCTTTGATGTACAACATTTTCACCCGCCGCAGGTCGCAATGGGTCGTGATCACACTATATACGCCACTGTCCCGGGCTATGTTCGATTTTACAAGCAAAAGTGGATGCGCACCGAACGAAAATTTGTCGGCGTTGTCCTCAATCGTGGAGAAAAGCTTCCAAGAGATGAGGCGGCTCTCGGGCGTAGTCGATACTGTGGGCTTGTGAATCTGACAGCACTCAAGACTGCGCTATCCTCACCCTTGACTTCGTGATATTTGACTAGTGCCGCGTTTGCTGTCCGCAGGAAATGTCTGCCCTTGGACCCAGCCCCGCTGTTCGCAGTCGGATACTATTGTTGTAGTAACGAACACACGCTATAATTACCATCGTTTCTCTCAGTTCTCGTGAACGTCGCTCTTGTTTTTCCCCTCTCTGTCGACTATCATGTCTTACCAGCTTAGTATCACGGCTCTGAAGCCCCATGGTATGTAGAAGCATTACTAAATACGTTTGATTAGTGACGAACGACTCAGCACACCAGAGATTCCCTCGGAAGACACGATCATTGCCCTCGGAAGAGAGCTTCTTGATTCCACAGTGACATGGAAGAAAGGGAAAACCCTTGCAAAAGGCAAAGTCCTCACTTTATCCCGGCAAAAGGGATCTGCCGATGGGGCTCCTTGGCACTGTCGGGTCAGTGAACACACAAAGGAGGATGCTACCTTCGATGAATTCTGGGGCAAACTTGGGGTGAACAAAGCAGAGAATGAGAAAGAGTGGGATGTTCATTCGTATCGTTTGCCTTCATCTATATGGCTCACTGCGCTACCAGGTTCATCGGGCCCATCAAGAAAGTTGCTCAAGTGAAACGCATTTCTGAAACACAGTCAATCTGGACTCTCTACTACACGTTTCCACCCCCTATCTCCCCGCGTGTCTTTACCGTGCTCCAGACCCTTCACTTGGTCGAGTCTTCTCCAAAGTCAGGGTAAGTCATCTTTACATTGGACCCTTCCGATCTCTTCCAATGGTACGGACACAGAATAATCGTTTCCATCCCCGTCGACTTGTCTACGGACGAGGAGCTTGCGAAGATAGAAGAGAAGGGCACGAAGGGGAGATATGTCTCCGTGGAGCACCTCCTTGAACTAGAAGATGGAAGAGTGGAGTGGCGAATGGCCACTTCCAGTACCCCAGGTGGCAGCATCCCCTCCTTTGTCTCCGAGAGTAGCATGCCTGGCCAGATAGCAGCAGTATGAGTGTCTCTTCGTGACCACTGCCATACAATTCACGTTGACCACAGGATGTCCCACATTTTCTCAAGTGGCTCCACACTATGCGCGAGAAAGAGGATAATACACACACTGGCCATGTCGCATAACCTTGTTCAACTAAATATATAGTAGTTTCGTCATCACCCTGTCGTGTGCTCTGTGGACCTCTCACGCGAGCTCGAGGTATCTCTCCACTGGAGGACAATCAGAGAAATACGTATTATGCGATGCATTAACCTTACCTTCCCAGTTGGTCACCGCTTGGTTCCACAGATGTACCTCGTGTTCTCTCGTTCCACCATAGTGTTCGATGAACTCGTCGCCGAAGACTTCGCGAGCGATACTATCCAGTTTCATCATCCTTGCAGTCGCTGCTTCCAGTGAACATGGCAGCATGACAACCTACTCGGGTCATGTCAGAGATCGGTGAGTCATCAAACCAATAACCATCAAGCCTTGCCTTCCGAGAGGATTCGCCCAGGAATGCGTTTACTGGTGATGTTGTCAGTTTCATTTGTCTTTCAATACCCCGCAAGCCCAACTTAAAGATAGCGCTGAGGGTGAAGTATGGGTTCATGTCTGCTCCTGGTACCCGGATTTCGAATCTCGTTCCTGCTGGCGGGACTGAAGGGGGTGATATGATGCGAACCGAACACCCCCGGGAGTCATAACCATATGTTACGGCGTTAGGGGCCCAGAACGCCTCTCCCCCAACCAGGCGTTTATAGCCATTGATGGTAGGGACAAGCTATATGGATTATGATGCATTACTCTGATTAGCAACAGCATCCCAACTTACCATTGGCATCACTGGATGAAGTATCAGTCATCTTTACCAATCCCAATAACGAAACCCAAACTTACCATCTGGCAGTCCATCTAACAATCCTGCTAGGAATTGCTCTCCATGCAACGAGATGAATTTGGTATCCTCAAAAGCAGCATCTGGGCGTCCGTTGGGGTGCTGAGGATTCGAGTACGCAAAGATATTTAACCCAGATAGATCTTGGAGCGAAACATGAGTATGACTTCGAGGCGATAAGCTCGTCTGTTTGTGGTATTCCATCCTGGTTAATGGCTCACCCGCTACATCCAGGCAACTGACTACATGTCATCACTAAGATCTTGTGAGGTCAGTGACAAGCCACTTACATTTCCCCAAGGCTTCGCCATAAAACTCGGAATAACCCCATGCTTCATTCCGATGCTTTTCGCCAAGAACTTGAACAGTAAGGCATTGTCAGCCATTCGCAAAGCTGAAGTGTACGCTAATGCAGTCTCTAGCACTCCCGGGCCAGTTTCAGTGTCTGTGATGTGTGAGCACTTAACATAGCTGTTGAAAGTTGCACTACTACGCACGGTGACCTTCTATTTCGATCTGGAACTTGATGCTTTCGTCAAACAATTCGTTGAAGAACACCTGATTCAGTTGGGTGCGAAGAAGGGAGTATCCATGCACTTTTGATCGTTACTCCTTTAGACTACTATTCAAAGTTAGGACCGAATGGAACCAACTAACTTCCAGGAGTGAGTGGCTGAAGCCCGGAGAACTTCTTCTGAGCAGCAGACTCGGCCGTCTCTGTGATGGCATATCAACATGAAGTGCGCTTTTCTCATGATGTTTACCTTTGAAGTTGAAATACTAACCTGTATGAGTACACCATGCGTGAGATTATGGGAATGCTCACCTCGTACTCGACACCCGCAACACACTTTAGACCCATTTCCACGGCATGCTCACATGTTAAACGGAGGACACCACGCGGGTCAACGCATAAGGGCTTTAACGAAACCGGGTCTAAAAAGGATACGAGAAAGAAGGGCACGTTGTCTTCCCATGGAATCCTACGGTAGGTTGAGAGGTCTACTTGAGCTAGAATATCCCGGTAGCCATTTTCTCGGTTGGAGATGGCGAGTTCACGCGTGTAAACCGCATCATGAATGTCCCAACCGCTGAATTAAACACGCGTGTCAAAAATAGCTTATGAAGAGAGAAATACTTGACTGACAAGATAACACTGCAAAATCCAAAACCACCTGAAGATACAGCACTCAGGAACTTGGCCTTCGACTGCGAATCCTTAGTCGATGAGAGCAATGATTTCAGTCGCGCTCACCATATATTTTCCTCGCAGAACACCATCAACTGAGCCAAGGTGTTAAGGATTTCGACATGCCATGGAATCAGCTGAAGTGAATCACCATCTATTCCTGTGCAACATGATTAGACCATCGGAGAGTAGGTCATATCAAGGGCTGCAACCGACCCGCCACCTTAATCTTGGTATCATTTTGCAAAATACGTTCAAGATCCTCGAGTGACTTGGGTACAAGATCTGTGTTCGAGATGTTAGCCATGAAGGTATATACAAGATCCGTGTTTGGGTTACTGCAAGGGAGCTCTCCGCTGAAGGGCCGACTTTTGACATTTGCGGAATAGATGGGTTATCGCCATCGCATAACTTTGCCAATCCCTGCCCAAGTCTCTTGCCTATCTTTTACCGAGTCTCGACAACTATTCGTGGGTTCAGGTACGTTAAATCTGACTATGATTGTCCCCTACGACGTCCTCTGAAAGCAATTGGATGAATAGACGATGGCTCTGTCCGCCTTTATAGTCCAGACACATTCAAAGTCCTCAAAGCGATACGGGGCTTAGCACCGATCTCCTCCATTGTTTTCTACTCCCAGCCTCCCACTGCTCACCTTTGGGTTGCATCTGGCCGACGGGTGAGGCACACGAACATTATTGTGTCTTGTGGTTCATGCGATATTATTCCAGGTGCTTCGATTTTCTCTGAGGACGGACAAGCTTGTCTTGACGTCTTTGGACGCCCTGCAGACGCTAGACCTAGGCATCGACGACGACGATAACTTAGGCGAAGTGAAGTTTACATTCGGAAGTTCAAGCTAGCTCTACTAACCGCATCGACTAGCTCTCCATAAACGAGAAAGGAACCAAGATAGCGTTTTGTACGGACTCTGGCTCAGTAGGGGTTGTTGACTTGCAAACCAACAAAATCACGCAAATGAAACGAAGTCATAGCAATGTGAGTGCATTGCTCATCCGAGGTCTATTCTTCATTCTTATTTCTAGGTGTGTGGTTCAGTCCGATTTATCCCAGGTCGTCCAAGTGAACTTGTCAGCGGAGGGTATGATTATGCTCTGCTGCATTTCGACTTCATTCAAGGAAGCATACTTTCTCGGGATGACTTGAGTTAATTCAATATCACTGTATCCGGAAATATATATACTGATTCCTGGCGTTCAGCTGCGGCTCCTCCATCTTCCGGAGTTTCTTTGTCCCCCCCATTCATACTCTCTCTATCAATATCGCCAACTGGGATAATAGCTGCAAGCACTGCCGATGGACGTCTGTATATCGGCACCGGCGGCGAAAAACCATCGGAAGCCTCAGGCAGTCGACACAGTCGACAACGCAAATGGAAAGGATTAAAAATGGACTGCAGAATCATCGCAGAAGTTGCAGACGGTCCTATTGTTGCCCTGTATGCCTGTTGCCATAATCTTCTGGAGAATATTCAACTTATTTGTACAGTGCTTTTACTGGGCCGCGGGAGTTGCTGATGTGTACACTCCTCGGCAAGGTCACTCAACATCAAATCTGCGGGTCAGCCACAGGTGGTACATTGAAATTGGAACCCCAATGGATAAGCGAGAGCAAGGCTTGCTATAAGGTGAATTCAATCGCATCTTCAGGGGGGTCTATCGTCATAGGAGGATTCCAAGAAGATGGAACAGGTGTCATTGAAGTATGGTCTACTTGTTGAGAGTGATGTGGTGTAATCGAAGCCTCGAGCTAAGCAAATGGAAAGAAAAAAAACACTACTTCTTCTTTTCTACAAGTTCTGCTATCCGGCGAAGGTGAGAATCCCTCTCCATCTTAAGCTTCTCCAGATACTTTTCGTCTGAAATGCGTTGGCCAAATATCGAAAGTATGCGATCCATCGGCGAGCGGGAGGTAGGTGATTCAACTAAAATGGGTTGCATTGCCATAGGTGTGGAAAGCTCTGCTGGTGAACTTTGGCCGGCATCGGCAGAACTATGTATCATGTGTTGAGTTGGAACGGCCGAATTTGTAGAGACATAGCGTATTCGTGAAATATTGAACTCATTGAAACACCACTGGAGAAGAGTACACATCAGTGCACCTGTTGTGAGGCCGGATGCTAGACCACGCCTGCCCCCTAAAGTATATGGTGAGAAGACCGAACGATAACTTGGGATGAACTGACGTACGTTTCCATGTGTTGAGAATGCCACCCGCGAGTCCGCCACTTACTCCAGAGTCAAGCAAACGAAATGTCCGAATGTCAGCCCAAGACAGAGAAGCTGCTTCCTCCGACATTGGACTACCAACGGGGCGAAATAATCTTTGTCTACGCAGTTGGTATTGCCTTCCAGGAAGCGTCAGTACCAGAACAGGGCTGACCACGTATTCCCGTATGCCTGAAGAAACAAGGTCAATCTATCACAGACTGGGGTCTCCAGTTTGGGACGCAACTGAAAAATGTCGCGGCGACAATCCCACTGTTCACAGCAGAGTAAAAGAGAAACTTGGTCGGTGCACCATGCTTAAAGCCACCATAAAGGCCAGCGGCTACTCCACAAAGGGACGCTAGAAGGCAGGAGGTTAGAGTGCACACTCGGTGCCTGTGAGCTAGCACAGGGGACGAACTCGCATGTTATGGCGACGCCTTTGAGGACTGTCTGTGGTGCTGACGGATCCATGTCGGTCGTCGAATGAGTGGAAATTTGAGTGGTCCCGACTGAGAGGTTACTGGTTATGGCCAAGGCTTGACGAGGTCTGCCTCCGAGAGCCGGCTATTAGGGAAGACTCCAAAAGCCCGGCAACGGCTTGCGAGTCTCCCCACCGATGTTCCGAAATGCACTCGCCACGTCCTCCCGAAGGCTACGCAGATCTTATCCCGGTGCTGCTCATGCCAGCACCTCGACCAGGGCACTATACTTGACGCCACGGCGCTCTGCAGCAGTGTTTGCTACCACCACTACCATATTCTTGTGGTACCTTTCAAGTAACCTTGTACACAGTGATACAGCACATACACCGCCATCCAAAGTCAGTTCCACGGATCCGAAGCGCGTCAATAGCACCGGAGTAGACGAGGATGGAGTTCTCTGTGCAGTGGTTTGGGGCTCCAACAAGTAAGGTGTATCACTAAGTAGTTGTACTGAACCTTCATTCTTGTCCTTAGGTCAAACCTCATCGATCCACAATCGCCTGGAATTGAGACGTTCAAAGTCCCTGTTAATACAAAATGGCTGGGGAACATAGCACTGCGAGATATGGCTCTCCATGAAAGGCATGCAGCATGTGTTGATGCTCGAGGTGATGTCTTTCAGTGGGGTGATGGGTTTTTCGGCTCGAAATCAGACACCAAGACACCAAAGGCAACGCTTCGTGGCAAGGTAGGGAGCATCCCTACCTGGCTTCGAAGCATCCATGTTCACTGCTCGCACTTTACAGAATATCATAAAGGTACAACTGACGGAATCTCGTGTATATGCGCTCTCGGCCTCCGGGAGAATTTATGTCTTTGCAGCAAATGAGGAACGGCAAACACTATCTATACCACGTCCGGCTTCCAGAACGCCTTGGTGGGTATTTGATTGGACTGGGCAAGAACAACAAACCATAGATTTTGTCGAGATCTTCCCAGAGGAGAGACTGAACCGGGGTGAAACGTCAGTCTTATTATGGCGGTAAACTTCAGGCAGCTCATTGCTTTCTCCAGCTTCATCTCGATAGCTGCAGGTAGCAACCACCTTTTATCGCTGACGTCAGAAGGACGCACGTACATGCACCCCATCGACAAAAACGCAAATTCGCATGGGCAACTCGGACTGCGAAAAATTGAAATGCCCGTGCCTTCGAGCTTAATGGACACCGCAGACCATTTACGTATGACTGCCGAAGGTGTTCCACGATCAGAAGTGGATCTGTATCCGAAGACGTCCCCATCCCTTCGATTGTCTGATCCTCCGACTGTTGCAAGTGAGCATCTGAATGTGGTTGATGATCGTCACATTAGATTTAGCGACGCTTTGTTCGAAATACCATCATTGAAGGGCATCAAGGTTTCCCTGATTGCAGCTGGCGGTCGGAGCAGCTTTGTCAATACCTGTTCCGGCAGGGTACTTGGTTGGGGTGCAAATGAACATGGGCAGGTCACAGTTGATCTTTAGCTTCCTCCATTACTTACTGGCGATCAGGCAGGTTGGCCTTGGATCAGGCATAACTTTGGACACGATAGTTGTCCCAACGGAAATCGACCTGACCAGGAACATTCCAGTTTCCACGAAATCAAGATGTCTTAACATAATCGCCGGTTAGCTGATGAATGTGCGTGGTCTAGTTATGACTGAACATCTATTGTAGGTGGTGACTTGACCTACTTCGTCGTGGAACGAAATGCCCCAGAGTCGTTCAGTTATGTCGACGTCCTCTCTTGTGGTAACGGTCAATGGGGGGGTCTAGGCAACGGCTCCTTTTCCACCTTTCAAGGTAACCCCATCCGTGTAAAAAACATCAGTGGTCTGCACGAATGTGAGTAAAGATGCCGTTGATACCTGATGCTCTGATGCTCACTATGTACTAGTCGACGAACAGGAACAGTGTTTATCGCCAATCGTCCCGCATGCCATCTCGGTCTCACCCGCTGGTCACGTTTTGTTGTCTTTGGATACCCAGCTGCGCGCTGGTCCAGGAGGCTCAGGCCGAGATCTTGTGACCTGGGGCCTTAACCATGAATACCAGCTAGGAACTGGAAAAAGGACAAGCCTCAATGCACCTACAACACTGGAGAGACCCGAAGGTGGTCGCTTCATCTTAGCCAAATGCACGGCGACGGTGAGGGACTTATCCGGAAAAGTCTGGAAGAAAAATGTTGAGGTCGAGCAATGTGCGACTGCTGGTTACGGTAGTAGTGTTGTTTACTGGAGGATCAAACCTTGATGCCTTCTGTACACTTGAAACAGCCCTAATCAATTATACACTGTCCCGTAATCCCTGATGGGCCTGAGGAACGCGTGGCACGTGATATTCACATGACTAGGAATCTCCTTGATCAACTACTTCAAGGTTCACATCATGACAAGGGAGTTACAATCGAAGGATCTTCAAGAATGCATGTACGAATCCATCCTGCCATCGTACTCAATAGCCATGAATGCTGATACGCGACTTGAACAGAAATCTCATACGAGAGATGACAACCATTATCGACCCGGCTGATGACTACCTTACCATCACTGCCGCCGAGGAGCAGATGAACGTCAACTATGCCAAAGCCAAGAAAGAAAACGACGAGGCATATGCCAATCTTAAATGTGTGTGCTACTTTAACTACGCAGCTGTCCCCGTAAGGCCATAACTCGACAGCTCTCTCTCGTCTGTTGGATGCGGCACGAAAATCGTCGACGCGACCACCCAATGTCCCAACGGTGGAACAACATGCTGCGCGATTGAACGAATTCGACGCATCGCGTATATCTCTTGTGAAAGCTATACGAGGTGCTGAGAACTTGTTGGCAAACAAGGAAGCAGAGCTCGCTGCACTGAAAGAGACCGCGCGGAAGCTAGAGGAGTCTGATCCAGCCCAGGACCATCAGCGCGAATTGGATGGCTTGACGTGAGCTCGTCCTGGGACTGACTAACGATAACCCGTTGATGTGCTTTCACTCAGGCTACGTCTAAAGTTATATAAAGGAATGGGATTTGAGCCTATCTTACTCGAGGACGGGCAAGTAACCAAGATACTTATTCGTGGGTAGCCGAAAGATTCTCGCGGAATCACACTGATGTAACAGGTATGATCAGGTGGAGAGTCCGGTGATGTTCATTGTGCCATGCCTGATGCAAACGACTTCCAAAAAGCAGAGCTTGCCTGGGGGTTGGCAACTTCATGATGTCAGTAGTAATCTGGTGAGGTGTCAGACTATCTAACTTCCCTCCACTCCGGTGCATCTTGTATTGTTCAAACGTTCAAACGTTCATTATTGACTGTAACTGATCTCAGCTGTTTTATCATTAAGTAATGAGAGTGTGTAAAGGATATAACAATACGTCGAAAATGAGAATAATATAAGATCAATATACACATCTAAAATTCAGAACTGCTACAAAGCCTACGAATGTGATTTAGGGCATTTACAATTTTGCAAAGACAGCATGGAACCAACCTGTGCTGTGGACTTGACAACCCATACTTTCTTGTCTTTCGACTTTTCACCAATCTCCCGCACTTTAGCTTCAATTGCGTTCTTTTTGATCTTGTGGATACGAAGATCTCGGTAAATCATCTCGACGAGAAAAGCAAGGCTGGGGGTAGCAAGTTCGGTTATCTTTGCGAGCAATACGCCTAGGTGTGCCTCAGGAAAATTTGTTTTTGGCATGGAAATCGTCGTGCGCTTGAAAGCTGATGGGGCTGCTGTACCAGCCAGAGGTTGAACCACGCCAGGCAAAGACGGTACAGCGAAAGATGGGTCAACTTGAGAATTCGGTCCTTCCTCAGAGACAACGGACACGAAAGTGAATGGGTCAATAGGATGTGGCGTGTCTTACAAACAGGTCAATTAACTCAGTGACAGGCACAAAGGAAAGATCCTCACCATTCAGGAGTTGTATGCGATATACATTGAATGGATCATATTCACAGTGGCTGATGTACGATTCCCAGAATGGACCCTTTACATAGGGTACGAGTGGCACCACCACCTTTCGCTTTTTGTCTGACTGCTTCTCGAAGTTTTCAGCTTTTCGTTTCGGTGGAGGCATCGACAGATCCAGGGGTGGGGGTGATGGATCATCTAGGTCGAGAGGTGGTCGAACTTCATCATCGTCAACTAGCCAGCTGTCCAAATCTGAATCTGCGTCTTCAGCGTCCGGCTCATCATCTTCCCCATCATCTACCACATCATCTGCATCGCCCGGGCCTTCGTCTTCCCATTCTTCTCCACTATCATATCCATAGTCATGGGCCAATACATCACGCTCGAGTGGTGTACGCGGACCCACTATGCGAGAGTTACGAGTCCATGTACCATAATACCCTGGGCGTGAGTCTTCGTGATAGACGAGTACTTTGGCTGGGAAGACTTGGCGGTCTCGGAGAACGGAAAGTAAATGGCGGACTTGTGTCGGGTCACCTGCGATCTCGGCGTCGTTAAGTTGCGATATTGTATCCCGGACGCCACGAGGATTATACGTCTTGAGCGAGGGCACCTTGCGCGGTCTTAGGTAAAAACTACCGCTCTGGCGAAGCTCCCCGATAAACTCCCGAAAACTCGCAGGCGAATCACCCAGGACAGTCGAAACCGTTGTCTCATCGGATAACATCCCAGGATCCGGAACTCCTTGTACTGTTGTGTCATCGTCAACGACGATAGCTTCTTCATGAGTTACACCGGTCATCCGATTGCGAGCCCTCCTCCTGTGCTCCAAGAACCAGTTATATGGTGCGATTTGCGCGTCCTTCTTCAACACAAATGGCTTGAACATCTTTTGAAATTCGTTATCCACCAAAGGGTCAGCCGAGGTATTTGAATCTTTGGTAGGCGAATCCCGAACGGAGGGTTTGGTTTTTCCAAAGAAATTAGCCATAATCGAACGGGATCTGTCCTGAGCTTCCTTCTGTTTCTTTTCTTTCTCTGCCTTTGCGGTTCGTTTCTCTTCCTTGTTTTTGATCTGCAACAAGAAATGAACACCGAAAACCAGAAAGAAGTAGCGGTAAATTACTTTGGCAGCTTTCTCCGGGTCGGGAACCTTCTTCATACGTCCTTTCGGCGCAAGATTCTCAGGGAGCTATGGTAACATCAGACCTAGGTTCCATAAGACAAAGGTGTTCAAGAAGCTCACCACTTCACCATCGGCCACGTCGGTGGGTGCGTCTTTCGATATATGATCATGCGAGGAAGTCTC